>CAUZXS010003394.1:5000-65948 GCA_963585895.1 Sepioteuthis lessoniana
GGTTCATTTAAGTCAGCTATGGAGGAAAAAGTAAAGTTGGTGACCGTAGCTGAGGGCAACCCAAAGGCTCCCCTTTTAATAGCTACTACACCTTTATTTTTTTAAAAAATATTCCGTATTCTTTGATAGTATTCTATTTCCGTTGATAGCGTTCTGTTTTTTTAAATTCATCAGCAACTCAGTTTTATCCAACTCTGTGTTTGCATATGTCCCTGGTAGAGTTGTTGTCACGTCTTTCAATGACAAAAAACTGCAATGTCTGACCAAAAACCTCCTTTTGTATTCAACAATTATTCTCTCCTTTGTCTCTTTAAACTGACTGCCAGTTCACCTCTAATCAATTCTTGTCCAACTCAAAAAGCAAAAGATGCCGAGTGACAACGTTCGTTGTTTTTATATTCTTTTCTGCCTACCCTCGTTTGCATGTGCATCCTCACTTCCCTTTTTTTTTACGTGACTGTTGGCGGGAAAATACATGAACATTTGCAATATAAACTCACCCAGGGCTACCATGTTTTTTCCAGTCAAAAAAATAAATCTTGCCCACGGAGCATATGTGCTGACGTTTGCGCTGAGGTGAGTGACGATTTTCGTCCCAATTTTTACTACACTCCCCCTTGATCTCATGCTCACAAATATGGTAAGTGGGTGACACCCATTTCTGTCGGGTGCTTCTTCACTGAAATGTAGGGTGCTGTTCCATCAGGTTTCCTGCATTCTCTCCATCTCTACTAGTTTGGTCATCTTCATCTTTGGTATCTTCCTCAGACGTTAACTGTGCAGATGAATGTTGGCCTTCCGATTCATCATTCACCATGACCCCCATCTTGCTACCGGACGATGTGTCACTTTCGTCTTTCTCAGTAACAGCTGATTCGTTGTGTCTGCGAAGGTCTTTCACATAGCAGGGTGTGCCATTGACCAGTACTGTCTGAGGACTGATCACCTCATCAACTTGTCCTTTGCAAAATCTGGTGGTGCATTGGCAGAGTCCGATGGTTCCCCAACCTGGTATATATTACTTCTGACTTCAGGCAGTGTATGTCATTCACTGGCGCACTAGACAGTGGTTTCATTATCTTTGGGTGTGGCATTATACCAGTACATGGCTTCCGCTATTGAGCAACACAACCTCATGGCTATTCACTTGACAGTGCGGTGACACCACTTCGCAATGCCGTTTCCTTCTGGGACATAAGCACTCCAGTATCACATTCGTATGCCCCATTCATCTGTGAAAGTAAGGAAAATTTGGCTACAAAAAGCTGGGCCATTATCTGTCAGTATTTCAGCTGGCGTGCCGTGTTCAAAGAAGACAGACTTCAGTTCACGAACTATGGCTGAGATATCCTGACATGCTAGCTGGCACCATACAGTGAAACATGTTGGCTCGCAATTGGTCAACATCAAGAATTCATTGCCACTGTAATGGGTTATGTCCATACCAAGCCGATACCAGTTGTTTCCCCACTTCTATTCTTCCCTTTTCCCACCGGGCCGGAGCCAGGTCAATCGATTGGCAGTCTTCACAAGTTTGTATTATCGATCTGACTATTGCTTTCGTGATAGAGGGACATATTCTATGGCAGAAATAGGCCGTACGTCTGATACCAGGATGTCCACATTGTCGATATATGGTTTGGATTCGTTCAGGTGTTAACTGAGATGCCAGGGCAGCACACATCAGGGGTGAGGAATTGGACCTGTGCCTTACCAAATCCAATCATTTCTTTGGCACTTGAGTTAGCTCATCTGCCAAGTTCTGCTCCAATGCAACAACAAGTAACATTGACTTGGAGGCTGTATTCATAAATCAGTAGCTGTAGGATCATCAACCTCCTTCAAACCAGCATCTCGCTTGTGGCTTTGGTTCTTACTCGGCCTCTTCTCATTAGTGCATCAGTTAACCAATGAGTCTGTGTGCTGATGAACTGTTCTAGCTTGCCATTGTAACAAAAGGTTGAGACCTTTGACTGTGGTGTCAAGCTCTACTAAATTTATATTCTGGGCGTCGTTTGTTGGACGAAGTCAGCATGCATCCTCCAGGATGTCACCACGTCTTTCCAACACCACCCCAGTTGCCAATGAGCTTGCATCAACCCATGCGTTCAACTCTTCAGATACACTCCATTTACCTTGGACAGGGTCATCACGGGTCACCCTCGCCAGCACTTCTTCCACAGCTCGCCTGAGGGAGGCATTGTCAACTGGGTTATCCTATCACTTGGTCACCACAGTCACGCATCTTTTTAGGACTCCAGCTATCACGCGTAGCCAGCTGCAAACAGGGAAGTGGCCCACCAGCTTCCCACACTTGGCAAATACGATGCATCATGTCATTTCAGCAGGGGTTTCTGGAATTGCAGTTCCTTGCTTCCAACGTAAGGTGTCGTGTTCCCCCCAAACCTTAAGACCCAGCACTTTAGCTCCATACTTTAGGCATTCGGGGTCTTTACAAGTCAGTCCAAAAGATTCCAACTTCACCTTGACCTTGTCCACAGATATTACTTCCTCATTTACATATATGTCATCAATGTAGGATGACGTCGCCTTCATCATCCGTTCCTCTTGTGCCAACACTGTACTGACGATAGTCTTCATGATCATCGGCGCCACATTTAACCTGAAGCCCAACTGTGTGAGGCAATATCTCTCCCCCTTGATCAGTATTGTCTGATATGCCCAGAGAGACTGGTGGACTTGTACTTGTAAATAGGCCCTCCATAGGTCAATGCCACATTCACTCCTTGCTGACGCCACTCCCTCACTTTGGCTGTATATAAGTCTGCATCCACAGTGAAGGCATCTACATGCTCGATGAGCTCCCTGTAGTCCATCACCGGTGCACCTTGCCTTTGCTATGTTGTATGATGGCCATTAGAGGAATCAAACCCTAAGGGGTCCTAGTCGTTCCTGGGGGTATGGGATCAATCAACCATTCATGATCTACACTTGCAGTTCCCTCTCGTACTCTCCCCTGATGTTATCAGGTATCTTATATTCTGCTATTTGGTTGCAGAGTAGGGTTGTTACATTGTTCAGGGTCCATTTCCACTTGTTATAGTCAAAAGAGGCATCGAAATCTGGTTTATCAATACACAGAGCCACACATGCTTCTTTTCCTTCAAGTTTCATGTCACCAACTGGCATGATCGTGATGCCTCCCAGTGCTCGTATTGTGTCAATTCCAATCAGTAGGTTGTAACCGAGAGGCCTCTCACATGCTACTAACACATTAACTATGGCATGACCGCCTCCACTGGTGAAAATTGACAGTCATGACTCCATAACAGGCTCGGGTCGCTCCGTCAATTGTCCACATGTCTACTTGTTGACTACTCCATGCTGTACTTTGGTCTGCACTAACTATTTATTGCTAAACATTGCACACCATCGACGTGCACCTTGATTACAGGCAATGCCCTATTCACTGGCCAGGAGAGAGCAAGGCTAGTGATTGCATCCTGTCCCCAGACCCATTTCCTGAACAATTTCGTGCTACATGGCCCAGCCCGTTACAGCAATAACAGCTTAGTTGCTCCCTTGTCATTGGTGCCTCCTGTGTTACGCTGGCTTTGGCAGTCCCGGAGTAATAGTTAAGACCACCACATCTGTAGCATTTTAGGCTTTCTTGTGGCTTTGGCACAGTGGAATCACCTGCAGCATGTTGCCCCTCAGCCAGTGTCTCAGTTGTTTTTGCAGCTGCTGCAACAAGTTCTATATCTTTCTGAATGTTTTGGGCCCTGGTTAGCAGTTCATCGATTCCCAGTTTATCCAGTCTCCAAGATGCTCGCAGCAGCCGACTAACATCATCAGGAAGTCTGACCATAAAGGTACATTCCAGTATGCGGTTAGTTGCTCCACCAAATGGTACTGCTAGCCTCCTTAAATCAGCTAGATAGAAGTCTACTGTCTCACTGGGTTCGAGCCGTCACCTGACAAACTATTTCTATGTGATGAAGGAGTCCCAAAAGCCATATACAGGGCACACTTGATTTCTTCCAGGTCTACATCATCCCCAAGTTGCTGGTATACTGCATAGGCTCCTTTTGTGAGTCTCAATGGGATCACCATTGATACTTATTTTATTTTAAATAGTTTGCAGACCCATTCGGCCTTCTCAAACCACTTGATGACAGATGGGCCCATGGGCAAGCCCTTGAATTCGGGGATCAACCTCAGTTCAAACTTATCCATCTGGCTGGGGTTATAGAATATGCCGAAATAGCTTGTGCCTGGTAGAGTCTTTGTCACGTCTCTCAACAACAAAAAACTGCAATTTCTGACCAAAAATCTCCTTTCATATTCAACAGTTATCCTCTCCTTCATCTCTTTAAACTGACCACTGCTTCATCTCTAATATATTCATGTCCAATGCAAACGCAAAAGATGCCAAGTGACGACGTTTGTTGTTTTTATGTTCTTTTCTGCCTGCCCTCATTTGCACACACATCTTCACTTTCCATGATTTTACATGACTACCGGCATGAAAATACATGACCATTTGCAATTTAAGCTCGCTCAGGGCAGCCATGTTTTTTCAAAAAAATAAATCTTGCATGCAGAGCATATGTGCTGACGTTTGCGCTGAGGTGAGTGGTGATTTTCATCCCAATTTTCACTTGAGCATATTTTTGTTATGTTATAAAAAAACTTTCAAAACTCATTTTAAAAAACAACACTCTTTACACATGCAAGCAACCCCTGATGATGGCCTCTGAAGGGTCCAAAAGCACTCGGGACAATTTTGGTAAATTCATCTACCAATTCCAACCTGAAACCAAGACACTTATCAGGAAACTTAAAAGGATCTTGATTAAATTATACAGATAAAATATGTCTTTAATATTTAATGAACATGCTTAAATGAATGCAGAGGTGATACCATAGCTAATGAGGATTTTCCGAGGCGTGGTTATTGCTAGTTAAAAAAAAGTATGTTTGTGTGTACAAGATGATCCGAGTTCAATTCCTGGATGACTTAGCATTTCACAAAGTGCTAATACCTTTGGGGAAAAGTATAAATCCAACTGTTCTCCCTTCAGTGATCGGTAAATAGTAGGACTCTATAACTTTGGTTATATCATCAAGTCTTGCTGTTAGCACGGATTTCCCTAACTCTTTCCCTCCATCCATCCTTATTATCCATCACTCCTAGCAGGTTGTCTTCCAAACTACATCCTATGTCTGCGTAGGTCTATTGTTGATGGTTGGCCAACACTGGCACGTCCATGTGAAGGCGTCCATAGAAGAACATCACTTATGAGTTCATCCTTGCTTCTAACCATGATAAAAAGGAAAATTTTCTAATATTGTTATTTTATTCTGTATTATTTACACCAGGTAAGTAGATCTGAGAAATAAAATATATCTGCCTTCTTATATCATCTCTGGGCAATTTATGACCCATATCACCTTTCCTGTAGTAAAGCAGAAAACTAGCAGGCATAACTTTCCAATATAGGATTACACATTCAGAGTAAACTTAAAAGAAAAACGTGTCTTACTATATAATTTTGGTAAAAATAAATATTCAAAATAAAACTGTATTTATATCATCATTATATTCATTTCTTTAAACATATTAACTAGGGTACCCATCACTTCTCAGTAAAATAATAATGACACTCTAAAAATAAGAAACAAAAAATGCAAAAATGATTATATAATAGGCCTGTTCTTTGTGGTTAAGAAACATCTTTATAAATTTTTCATTTGGTCAGAAATATCAGTGTTGATCCTGAATTGACCAGTGGTATCCTCTAATGACTTTAATTAGTGCCACCAATCCAATTGTTTATATTCAAGTACAGTTACTCTTATAAACTAATAATTTTCTCCAACCAGAAACTAACTTGGGTAGTGGCTTGTTCATGAAACACATATCACTAAGTGATCACATCCTTTACTTCTAGTAGAGGTAGAACAATGTAATACATATTTCTTCATAGACAGATTTCTCTGCAGGTCAGTTAGTTTAGTGAATCATAAAGGAAACACCCACTGCTGAAATGCTTTATGATTTTCATGACCCAGTTTGTATTTTTTTTGCAATTGTAAATGTCGGTCAGAGAGGAATAAGTCTGACAGAGAAGTTTCCTTCCTTTTATTTCTTTTTCCCTGAGAAGTTTTAATGTGTGATTATTAATACGAATGTTGGTTCAGCATCCATTGAAAGAGCAAGGAAAAGCACATTATCTTTAATCAAATTTGATGGTCATTGATGGCTTTGTCAATGCATGATAATAGATGTTTGTGGGTATTGACTGTGGGAATTGATATATAAAATGTAAATATAAAAAAACAAAAAAGTATTCTTTACGTGGAATTTGCCATTGTTTGGTATTTATGACCATATTCAGAGGAATTTTCTGGCTGTTTAATGGTTCATCAGGAAAAATTGATTTTTAAAAGAAAAATTTGAAAATTATGTTTTATATTTACATATGGCTGGATTTATTTCTATCTTTCTCAATAAAAGAAAAAAAAAAAAAATATATATATATATATATATATATATATATATATATATATATATATATATATATATATATATCTGTAATTTTTTGGCCAAATATCAACAAATGCTATCTAATATCATAAATACAAATTTCTACACAATGTAACATATTAGATTTAATAAAATTAGTGCACCAATTATTAGATTCAGCCATATAATATATATATATTATTAATTTTCTGCAACCAAAAACTAACTTGGGTAGTGGCTTGTTCATGAAATGCATATCATTAAGTGATCACATCCTTTACTTCTAGTAGAGGTAGAACAATGTAATACATATTTCTTCATAGACAGATTTCTCTGCAGGTCAGTTAGTTTAGTGAATCATAAAGATTCAGACATATATATATATATAAGTGTTGGCATCATATTTTGTGATTTGAATATGAGATTTAATTTAGATTGCAGATAAAATTGGATTCAAAAGAGGAAGATGTTTTATAATATTGTCATTCTATACTTTAAGTGAAGCCATATGGCTTTAAGGTGTATGTGTTGCCTCTGTATTCCAAGTGTTGGTAAAATGAAAACAGTTCACAAAATAAACTGCTATGTCAGTAGGGCTTAGATTACACTGTATCCCCTGTAGAGCGGTAAGGCTCTCTCCCACCTACTGTATATGACACTAAACAGTATCTGATGGTGAAGCTACAGTTCTGGGGTGTGTGGAGTACTTCTGTATTGCCATTATTCCCATGTCCACTCTGATCCAAAGTGGTTATACATGTTAACATTCCATGTATTAGTCAAATAAATGTGTTTGAAAATTATTTGTATTCAACAGAATCACATGTAAAAAAAAAAAGCCCTAAAGAAACAACAACACAAAAAATGTAAACATGAATAAACAATGAAAGTGATTCCCTAACCTCTAGGCATAAAATTAGATGAGTTGACATGACATTAAAATCATTCTATTTTCTTTCTGTTGTATCCTTGTTTATATTTTAGTTGTAATATTATATTCAGATTTATTTAAGATTTAAGACAATAACTAATACTTTAATTATAAAATTGATAGATGCTTGATAATCTTTTTCTTCAGTTTATATCAAATTTTATGTGTGTTTGTCTGAGGATTATGCTTCAAACTAGAAGTATAGCAGACTTTTTTTTCTCTTCATTTATACTGATTTGACCTCATCCATAGCCTATGTGAGGTTGACCTTTTGAGGTCACTGGATGTCACCAGATTTCAAAAGATGCAATTTCTGGCAAGATAGAGTGAGATAGACTTTGATATGCTCTAATAACTTGTGGCACAGATGAGATCCGATTCATATATATGTTAGATTTTCACAAGGAATGAAAAAAGACCCGGCATATTTACAAAAGATAGAAATAGTGTACAAAGAGGCTATCAAGAAAAAAGAATGTGCCTTTGTTTAAAACTCTTTTTTTTGTTGTTGACCGTGTCAGTGAGGCTCAGAATATAATGACTGTATCCTTTTCAGAGTGGCAGGACTCTCCCAAAAAGTGATGTCCTGGGTCTGGTGCTAAACTGCATCTGAAGGTGAGGTTCCAGTTCTGGAGGTCTGGAGAGTGTGGAATATCCTTTCATTGCCATTACTCCTAAATCCACTCTGACCAGGGATGGTAGTACATGTTAGGGTCCAATCTATCGATTAAATAGATCTATTTGAAAATTATTTGTTTTAGATGAGAATATGTAATACCATATAAATGTTTATTATGCTTATTAAGAATAACTATTGAAGCTATAATTGTTATGTGATTATATGCAAAAAACTCTTAAAAAAAACAAACAAATACACAAAAAATAGGAATGTGATTCTCTAAACTCAAACATGAAATAACCCTTGATGCCATTAAAATCAATTTTTTTGTTATGTGACATTCAGTTTTTTTATATCCATAGAATCTTGCTTAAATATGACTAAGAATTATTTCATCTAAACAATTTTTTACCAAATATTACCAGTTTTCTGTGCTAGTTTATTTACTGCTGAAGAATTGGTAACAAGTGCTGAAGATTTATTTTTTCTTTTACTTTCTGAATTAGATTGTTATTTTTACTAATCTACAGGATCTTTAAAAAAAATTGTTGCTCAGTCGCCTGGGGCTGTAGAATACACTGACTGCACCTCTGCAGAGGGATTAGACCCCACCAATGAGTGTCCTGGATATGATACTAAACAATCTGATGGTGAGGTTCCAGTGATGCTGGAGCTTTGGGGAATGCGGAGTATCCCTTTATTGTCATCGCTCCCAGGTCCACTCTGGCCCAGTGTGGTAGCACCTGATAAGGGTCCTATCTATGGGTTAAATAGAACTAACGGCATACTTATGCTAAACTGAATTGTTTGATTAAACTGAATAGTTTGAAATAGAAATGTTTCTGACAATTAAACCGAACTTACATTTAAACTGTGTGCTTATGCTAAACTGAATTATTTCAGATAGAACTGGTTTTTGACATTGAAACTGTATTTACATTAAACTGAATTGTTTAACATAGAACTGTTTTGACAGTTAACTGTGTGTAAACAAAATCTGTACTTATACTAAACTGAATTAGCTCTGCTTGACTAAACTGAATAACTTGAAATAGAAACACTTTTCACAATTAAACTGTACTTACATTTAAACTGTGTGCTAATGCTAAACTGAATTATTTGAAATTGAACTGTTTTTGACATTGAAACTGTACTTACACTAAACTGAATTGTTATATATAACTGCTTGAATAGTTTGAAATAGACACAATCTACATTTGAAATAGAAATGTTTTTGACAATTAAACTGTGTACTCTTGCTAGACTGAATTGTTTTAAATAGAACTGATTATTTATATAAAAACGGATTTGGCGTTAAATAACCTACAAAGGTTGATATGCCATAAAATCCAACAAAACAAACCAAACCAAACCAAAAAAATTGATATCATTTGAGATGTAAAGGATTTCATTCAATTGATGTTAAATTTTAACTGTATGTATAGAAACAAGTCAAAATTTTGTGTTTAATGTTAAATGTCCTTAAAAAATTTTTCATTCAAATCTATCAGTTTCTTTGCTTTTCTAGGTGTATAAACAACTGTCGGGAAAAAAAATTCAAGTTCATTATATAATCTTTAGTATTTAAACAGTTTTACATACTAACTGTAAATGCTTTTGTTTTTTACTTTGATTATAACTCAACAATTTTTCTTGATTTTAAAAAGGGATATTTTGCCAAACTAATTTGCCATAAATCAACATAGATCCAGCTGCCAACAGTTCTATGAGAAAAAGATAAATATGGTTGTTACTGGAAACGTTTAACTAAATAGATAAGGCAGAGGACTTTTTAGACATTGTGTTTTGGCAAATATGATGAGTGACTTCATTGCAGAAATGTAGATTGTGTCAGCTGCTATGAGACGGTCAACAAATATTCATATTTACATACAGGTTTGCATCTTTGGATGCAGACAAATTGATAGAGGATGTATATATGAGGATGCTTTATTTAATAGGTGCTTCTGCATGCTTTATGTAAATTTGAAATTGATGCATTGTTATACACACACACACTTATATATCAATATTTTATCTAGGAATATTTTATTTATATACACACACACCTGTTCATAAGTATATATACATATAGATGGCAGAACTCTCTCACATACACATTCTCTTTCTTATATATGTATATCTTACTGCTTTTAATGTTTTATCACATTTACTGAGAGATAGGTACATATTTCATGTCTATTTATATGTATGATGGATAATAATTTACAAGTTCTCATATATACTGATTTACATAGATTTGTTCAAGTCTCTCTCTCTCTCTCTCTCTCTCATATATACATATATATATATATATATAAAAGTGCTGGAAATAATGATAGCCCACCCTACAAATTTGGATATAAATTTTACCATACCTTTTCAAATTTAGTGAAACATTGACTGAAGAAAGCTTGTCAAAATTGAATTCAGTAAATTTTCAAAAACTATAGTATATTCATTTTTTTTCAAAAAGCATTTGAAAAAAGTTAAATTTTAGGTTAACATTTTAACACTATAGAAACAGATCAAAACAAAATATATGCTGTTCTGAGTTGTAATATTTTTACATCTAAATTAAAAATGACAAAGTTTTCAGAGTGGGAAGAAGGTGTGCCTTGTCAGAAATTGAAAAAGCTCAAATAAAAGTATTAAGTGACTAAGGATTTTCATTTTTGGTTATTGCTATGGATATAAAGAGGTTTAGAAAGGTGATAAGTAACTTTTTGCAAGACCCAGAAGCATATAGAACCAAGAAATCAACTGGACATCCACTGAAGCTGAACCCAACTGTCCGCCAAAGAGTGCCACAAGAAACTTCAAGTAAATGAATAAGCTCCTGAAACCTTCAAGCATCCTTAGATTTAAATCTAACACCCAGAAGAGTTTGAGAGATTTTAAATTTTTCAAAAGACTTTGTATATAAGAAGTGAATAACAACGCCAACGAAGATGCCCAAGAAAAGAGGAGTTGGTGCAGAAGGTACAATGGAATGCTGAGAATCGGTCAAAAGTCATCTTTTCAGATGAAAAAAGTTCAACTTAGATGAACTGGATTGATTTCAGTTCTATTAGCACAACTTACGAAAAGTGGAACAAATTTTCAGCAAACACCTGCCTGGAGAAAGATCTTTGATAATATGGGGAGCATTTTCTATTAAAGGTAAGGCAAGTTTGGTTAAAATGGAGGAAAAGCAGAATGCACAAAAATATGCTGAAGTCTTAGAAAAAGTCTCCTTCCATTCTTGGTCAATAATTACCAGAATGGTGCAATATTTCAGCAAGATAACGCTGTAATTCACACAACAAAGTTGACAACCAAATGACTCCAAGACCACAATATTGCTACTTGGAGTTGGCCTGCAAAGTCTCTTGACCTGAATCCCATCAAAAATCTCTGGGGTATATTATCAAGACAGGTTTATGTTGAATAAATGCTTTGGCACACCATTAAGGAATGCTGAGAAGCAATATCCAATGATACATTCTTAAATCTGATTAATTTGATGAATAACTGGTTTGTAGACGTGCTACAGGGTAAAGGAAGTGCATATATATATATATATATATATATATATATATATATATATTAATCAGCTTATTTTTTTGTTTTGGAATTTATTTTTGCTTTGTAAAATGCAATTTTGGCAACATGTACTATCTTTATTTCCACTTTCTGTTGCTCTAAAATCCATTAATTTTGTAATTACTTTTACGAATGTAAACAGAAATAAAAATATCATCCAGTACTTACTTATAGTTTCATTACCTTCCTTTCGTCACTATTTCACAAATTTTTAATCTATATTAGAAAAGTTATATTGGAATTTGAAGGGTGGGCTATCATTATTTCCACCAATGTGTGTGTGAGATATATATATATATATAATTACATGTGTGTATGTAAATATGTATAATTTTGTTAATGAATATATGCATATTGTGTTTTAAGTGTGTGCATGTTCATGTTTTTATATATATATATATATACGCACACACAGGTAATTTGCTTTCGTTAGTGTATTTATCTTAGTTGTTATTATAGTTTCCGTGTTCAGTCCCTGTGTTGGTTAGTTAAAAGAAAGTCATCTATTTTGGTTCAGTGGAAAAGATAGAAAACTAACCTGATAATGACAAAAAAGTTGGAAGAATTGACTGAATAATGTAATGACTTTCACATAGTCGAAGCAAAGAGAACACACTGCTTTATGCAACTTTCATATAAGCAGTCAGTTGTAATGTGAGAAATATATGCATGTGAAGGTTCAAGTCTTCATATTACTATTGCATATGAATATATGAGTTATCTTGTATATAAGGGCTTTTCCAAAGTGATATATTGTCAGCTTTGTCAACGATTACATTGTATTACCAATGATATCACCACCCCACATGAATCTGAACAGTGTAAAAAGTTGTATTCTGACATTTGGGCAGTTTAGACTTTGCCTTGGATACATTGGTTCACAAAGTGAAATCTTTCACAAAGATGAGAGCCAACTGACAACTTTACAGATAATACATGAAAAGTTTTATACCCTGGTTCAGTAGAAGAGATTAAAAAGTAACATGACAAGGACAGATTAACTAGGAAGAATTAACTGATACAAGATATCTTCTAAGCATGAATGGCAGAATGAAAACAATCTACCCCATGAATTGAATAAAGGATTTAGTTAGAAATTCCATGATGATTATTGATTACAACAGATGCCTGAAGAAGACCAGAAAGAACAAGATCAAAATGTTATTAAAAAAACAACCAAGATGAGGACACTAGTTCAAATATTTCAGTGTATAATAATAATTCCTCACTTCAGATATTAAAAAAAAAAAAAAAAAAAATCAGATGTCATAAATATATATATATAATCTTTTCAGTAATGTTATATATATTTGAATCTTTTCAGTAATTTTTTTCCCCAGATTGCTCAGTCTCTTGATTCTCTCACCACCCGTCCCTCTCATCCATCACTCTAAACTGCATCTAATGTCTGCAAAAAGCTGATGGATATGTCTTTGCTGGTTGGCCAACACTGATGTGTCCATGTGTAGGAGTCCATAGAAGTATGTTGCTTATGAGTTCATCCGTGCTTTTCCAGCAATGTCCAATGTGTTTTGTTCCTTTTACTTGAATAGTTTGAGATGAGAGGTCAGTGTCTGTACAGCGGCTGTTTTGTGTAATGCTGCTTCCAGGATTTTTTTCAAAATAGCATGTAGCATTATTGTGTAGTTTCCATCTAGCATTTTTTCTAAGTGTTTTGTTAGTCCAGTTGGTGCATTTATGCAGTAGTACCAACATAGCTACAGCATGGAAGAAATACTGTTTTTTTTTTCATCAGAGAGATTAGATTTCCATATGATCAAAAATATGTCTATAGCAGTCTGCATCTTTCCTGTGCATAATGTTGATATCACTTTCAGTTAATGAGATATTGTAACATACCCATGATAAGGATATGTGAAATAGACATCATTCATCATCATGTCGTGCTGGTAGCATGGATATCCCTGACCCTCTCTCGCCACTTCTCCCTATCGTTTATCGCCTCAGGCAGGTCTTCAGGACAACATCCTGTATCCTCACATAGTTGCTGAATGTATGTTCGTGCTGGTCATCCTGCTTTTGCACGGCGATGTGTGGGGGTCCATAAGAGTACATCACTTATGAGTTCGTCTCTGCTACTCCAGCAGTTTCCTGCAGGTCTGGTTCGTCTAACTTGAATAGTTTTTGTGATAGGAGGCAGGTGGCCGTACAGTTGGTGTCTTGTGGGGTGTTGCCGCCAGGACATGTTCAAGATTGCTCGCAGCATTCTTAATGTTCATAAACATATATAGGAATCTGAAAACATGAAATTGGTTCAGATACAGAACTTTTATTCACCTTTTTGAGTTTAAAGGTTTTTTGACATGAGGAGAGAGAGAGAGAGAATATTTCTATGCTGACTGCTTTTACAACCAACATGTGGCGCCCGTAGCGCACAAAGTCATCTGGCCTTGCCCAGGTCTGAATCTCGACTCTCCCGTTCAGAGGCAGGAACTCAACTCACTGCTTTTTCTCAAATCTCAGCCCACGCTTCCGGTGTGTGACATCACCCACATCCCCTGGCCTCAATTCCTATCTGGGATTTTTATTTTGACATCCCTGAATGACACATCCTCTCCGCGTGCGCGAACACCTGCGTTAATGTTGCACCTAACTAACCCATGCGCTAAGTGAAAGGTTCTCATCCTAACTAAACTGAAAGGCAAGATATACAAAATGAAATCCCTCTGCAATTATATTACAATATTGCTACCAAGGTATGTGAATTGGTCTACTAATTTCAGAGGCTTGCCACTTAAAGTAGAGATGGCTTCACTTTGTTTAAAACACAGTACTTATCATTTGTTTGTATTTATGTAGATATCAATACCTCTTGACACTTGTTCCAGGCTATACAATAAGGAATTGACTTGAACAGGTGTATTAGTGAGAGGCCCTAGATCATGTGTAGTCAGCATCTGTCATAATTTCTTTGAGATATCATCTACTTTTTGTCTTTTTTAATATGAAACCATTTTATTAAATCTATTGGTGTTCATAATTTGTAATCAAGACAGATATGGTGCTACTGTATCCTCTTTTAAGATTCTGGTGACATTGTCAAAAAAATCTGTCACCATCGAGTGAGCAAACCATTGTTTTTTTTGTTTTTGTAAAGCATCATTATAGCTGTGACAGTTTCTTTGGGAGGGGGACCATATGCTAGAAGTATTTACTCTATCTTCCCTCTGTGTAGAGAATCAAATGCCTTGAGGAAATCTGCAAATGATTGAGTTGCCTGGAGATTTTTTGCATCTACTTCTTTGATGATTCAACGGAGAGTCAGAATCTATAAAATTTTGTATTGATTTCTCTGAAAGCCATTCTGATTTTTCCTAAGAATTTTCTCAACTTCTGGTTGAATACAGTTGAGAAGCTGAGCAGTTTAAACCTTAGCAGTTATAGCAGTAAGAGTTATGCCTCTAGTTCTTAGTGATTCTGAGGTTGCCTTTCTTGGGGCAAGATGGTAGGATGCAGCTTTTTTTCTATTTCTTTGTTTTTATTTATACATGACATTGTATAATCAAAAAAAGCATGTTGTCAAATTTTATTACTTCCATACTTCAGCCAGTATTTCATAGAGGTTTACTACTTTTCTGCTTTTATTTTCAGTACCGCATCAAGTTCTTCCTTCATAAACTGTCCAAGTTTGATATTTAGTTGACCACTAATAATTTCTTCAGTTGGTTTATCCAGGATTTCAGAAGGATTTCCAAGCAGATTCTTGAAATGTTCTATTTCTGAGGTTTTTCTTCTTCACTGGCAGCTTTTAGTTCTGCTCTCAATATTCTTTTTCTTCTGGTCACTTTATTTACTGCCATGCTAATTGGGATTCTATTTTCTACCAAATTTTTTATTTTTATTGATTTGACCTTGAATGGATTCTAATTGTTCTTTTTGGTATGTTTTAGTTTTCACTGGATTTTCTTACATTTCTGTGAATTGGTATTTGTTGGGTTTCTTTTATTAAGTAAGGATGCTTTTTTTCCCCTATTATCTCATTTTTCTTTGTTACTGACTCCCATGGAATTCTAAATTTTTGTTTGGTTGGCATGCAGTCTTCTACAGTTTCTTTGTTGGCAATAACAAAGTTTTTATATACACAAAATATGTAGATGATGTATTTATTCATATATTATAATGTGCCAATGTTTTGGTCTTTAGTTAAACCATCATCTAAACTATTTAGAACTTATTTAACTCAATAAAGTTTGGTTTGGTTGGATTTTATGGCATGTCAACCATTGTTGGTTATTTAATGCCAAGTCTTCTTTATACATATTATACATAATTTTTAAACATAGTTTGTCAATGATATTTTTAAATAAGCCAGAACTTATTTATTTGCATACAGTTAAATGGTTATACATGTGATTTGTAAGTGAATAGTTTGTAGGTAATCTTATTTTAAAATGAGTCAGACCTAATTTGTTTGCACACAAATATTTCTATTATTTGCACCCAGTTAAATAGTTCCAAATATTCTAACATGAATAATTTTATTTGCTTGCAGTATTCAAAACTAAGTGAGTGCAAACAAATGATTATTTATACATAGAACTATTTGTGTTAGAATGTTTGGAACCATTTTTGTAATATTTACATACTGTCAGATTTATTTCAATTTTTCTTTAATATATTCTAGTTACTTGAAACCATATTACTGTGCGTCAACAAATGACTATTATTATATTGAAATAATTACTTGAAACAGTATGATTGAGTATTTCATAGGAATATTTGATATCATATAACTGTAAAATAAAATATAAATATAATTGTACAATGAATGTGATTTCCTAACTTCTAGGTATAAAATAACTGACAGGTTAACATGCCATAAAAATCAATCCTATCTATCTATCTATCTATCTATCTATATATATATATATATATATATATATATATATATATATATTGCTGGTATTGTTTGAAATCACATTGTGTATTGGGAGAGGGTTTAGAATAATTGACTAGGCTTTCTCTCTAACTAAACTGAATTAGAAGAAAAATGTTTTATCATTTTTTATGCCTTTTCTAAAATAATGACAACAGCTGCTCAGTCATTCCTGGCACAGTGAAATGGCTTTATCAGATTAAAACCATTTCCCAGCTTAGCAATGCATGATGAGAGAAAGAGTTGCATATAAACAAGTGAAAATGTTGAATACAAAAGACGGAAAGGAAAAGAGAATATCAAGAGAAATAAAGAACTCCAAACATAGAAAGACAATAGACAAATATGAGATTTTTCTGAGCAGATCTTTGCATTGGTGGATATGTGTATGTGAGTAGGGGTAATAAATCTTTCTTAGAAATTAACTAAAATGTCAGTTTATTGAAATTCCCTTGATTCCTCTTGTTGCAATGTGTACAGATAAAAAAAAGAACATTAATGCAGAAGGGATTGACAGATTTCTGATTCTTACATTGAAATGCTCTTAGAAAATAAATATCAATTAATGAGATAATACTGTTATGTGTCAAGGTTAATTTGTCAGTTGAGGGTATTTTTTTTCAAATATTTAATGAATACCCAATTTTCCAAAATAAGTTGGATACACTCCTTTTGCCTCTAAATCTAAATTAACATTTTTTATGTGCATTATTTAGATTTATTTGTTTGTTAATCTCAATCTTGTGGTGAAATGGTTATTGTTATAATAAATGAACTTGGCTACCCAAGTTTGAATCCTGAACAAGGCTATTTGCATTTCACATAGCACTAATACCCTTGGGAAAGATACAAATCCAGTAATTGGTATTGGTAGGGCAGACTGGATTTTTTAAACCTTGGTAAAACAACTGGTCTTAGAGAAGGAAAATTCAAATCCATTGTATATCTGGAGAGGGATGGGCTCTGCCAGGTTATTTGCCCACAAGACATCCTATATGAGTTGCACTCTCACAACTAAACTAGGTAATGGGTTAAGTCTAATCTCAACTTGAATCTCACCCATATATATATATATATATATATATATATACTAAATCATTTGAAGGTTTAGTTAGCATGGAGGTTCCAATCTTGTTTCAATTTTTGATGATGGTCTTGGGAGAAAGTCAAGATTTCATTTCTTCTCCCCACCCCCATAAGCTTTATCTATGAGAACAGACTGGACTTCCAACCAGAAAACTCTGAATTAAAATTCTACAAAAACAGGAATCAACATTTCATGATAAGGCCCATTTCTTTTCATGTCTTACAGACCTTTGGCGTTGGGTAGGTTTTGTTGTGGGCTGATAGAATGCAAATATTCTGATGAGCATAACACATACTGACATTGTAAATGCTGATATGGTCAAGGAAGATTATTCGGGAATGTTAATCATAAAGATGTGTTAACAGCATAGATTCTCTTGACTCACTTTCAACATCTGTCTCTAATCGCTTTTGGCAAGTCCTCAAAATGGCATTCAGTGCCTGCACAAAGCTGATGAATATAAGTTTTTACTAGTTGGCCAACATTGGTATATCCATGCGTAGTAGTTCACTGGAGAACATTGCTTATGAGTTCTTCCTCACTTCTCCAGCAGTGCCTAGTTAGTTGTTCTCATCTTACTTGGATGGTTTTCAAGATGGGAGGCAAGTGGTCACACAGTTGCTGTTTTATAGAGTACTGCTTTTAGGATTTATTCAAAATAGCATTCTTGTGTTGTTCCCATCTAGCTTTTATTTCTAAGCATTTCGTAAGAGTCCTAGTGGTGCAACCATGCAATAGTACATGGCTACAGCTTAGATATCATCTGAATGAATACAGTTTTATTTATTTTTTAATCTAATTCTGATTCTTGTTTTAGAACAAGAATTGATTTCTAAGCTTGAAATTAACTTTGACATGTATAGATTGTCTTTTAAAAAAATCTCTCAAAAACCATTTATGCAGTATTGATATAATTAGGCTAATAATCAGAGAGAACATTACCAGTCATGTGAGAACAGTCTTTCCTCAGAGGGGATACTGAGTTGGAAATGTGATATCATTGTGTAAGTTTGTATTGTGTGACTTGTTTTGAATTTAGAGTTTTTCTAAACTGATTTGCCTACCTACAAGGCTAGAGAGCCAAGTTCACTCTGTTTTTTACCCATAGCAGAGAGAAGGCTATTAATAGGAAATGCAAGCAGCCTCGCCCAGGATTTGAACTTGGCTTGTTGAGGTCATACTCCTTTGATGCTATCATGCTATCCATGTTTGATGGCTAAAACAGAAATCAATTTTTTTCTGTTTGAGGATTTCAAAAGTGAACTTAATAAGCAGACGGTTACTCGTTCTTCTGAAAATTTGCCTTACTTGGAAATCCTCACGTGATATAAGTAAATTTTTCTATGCAAAAAAAGTATAAAAGAAAAATACCAGAATTTAGGTGAGCTGATTTTGTAACCATCTGCATCATGAAGGAGCAAGCTAATCTAGAGGGTATGGAAGAAAAATTAGGAATATTCTTGTATAGTAATAAAAGATGACTCTATTATAAAACAAGATTAATTTTAATTCTAGATAAGAAGATAGACATAAAACAGTAAATTTACTCAATATGGCCGCCATTTCTTTTTCTTTTTTTTTTTTCAATTATTGTATCAACACACCTTCAAAATGATTTTCATGCCTTTAAAATAAATTCTTCAGACATTTTATTCCACTCCACTTCAAGAGAGGTCTTAAGTAAACCAATGTTTGAATGGGAAGTTGTATTTGTTTTGTTTTCTAAAATGCCCCATATAGCATTATCAAAGGGGGTTAAGGTCTGGGCTTGATGTGGTGGTGGTGGGGGTCTTGGTTTCAGTGTTATGCAAATCATAGATTCCTTGTCATTTCTTTTCTTGCTCACTCATATTGGGCTGAATTTTAATGAAAAAATGCTTGAATAATAGAGCTAATCATGAAAATTTAAATTAATCATGTTTTTTTGTTTTTTGTTTTTTTTTTCCAAAATTGAACTAATCAGACTAAAAAAAGAATGTTTAAAAATTATTCCATATTTTGCTTTTGCACCCTGTAGTAAAGGCATGAATCCGATACTCCCTATTCCATATTTTGCTTATACACCCTGTCCATACAATTTTAAAGGAAATTTGCAAATGGCAGATGAACTGAATTGGTCATGTAGCATGTCTCCTAACTACTAGGATCAAATTACTGTAGTATCTTGGGTATGACACTAAATTGTATTCAGTGGTAAAGATCTGAGAAGAGTGAAGTCACTTTATTGCCATTACTGTGAGATGGTAATATTTGTTTAGGACTCCTCCATTAGTCAAATAGATTTTAGATAATATTTGAAATGATTTTAAACCTTATGAAAACATTGGCTCCTAAAACATTGATATTACAACTAAATAGGAAGTGTGTACCTGTTTAAAATGATTGAGAAGGTAGATTTTTGCACTCTATATATAATTGGAGACTATAATTGTTAAACTGACTTTGGCATAAAATAACCCAACAAGGGTTGACATGCCATAAAACCCTTTCATTGCCATTACACAAAGGTTTACTCTGACTGGAATGTTAGTAGCTGTTAAGGGTGTCATCCTGGGGTCAAATAGATTTGAGATAATGTTATAAAAGATTTTGAACTATATCATTAAATTGGCCGCTACAACTTTAATTAACAGAAGTTCAAAATCTCCTTTTTGATAGGAATATGCTGGCGAATGTATCTTCATTTCAATCATTGGTAACCCCCCCCCCGAAAAAAAAAGTTGGATTCCATAGTTGGTGGTGAATTACTGAAAAAACTAACAACATATATAGTTTATAAAAACACAAAATAAAACAAAATCTTTCTAAATCTGATTCAAACAATGAAATAACAGAATTCCCAAGATTTATTGTAATTGAATCATTGAAGGAAATTCCTTTGGCTAAACTATCACCTTTCTTGATTGAAAGAAAGATCTCCAGCAGAGTGAACCCATCAACTGTGAAAAACAATTAAAAATAGTAACTTTCCCCAATTTAAAGTGCAGTGCCTACCCACATGTAAAACTGAATACCTCAAAGTGTGTTATAAGAAAGAGGGATTTATCCTGAGCGACAACAGAGTAAATAAAAAGAAAGTGACCATGGACTGCAAAGGAATAAACATTAGAAGGGGTGGTGAAGAAATACAAACACACCCACTCTCATACATTCTGACATTTAATAAATCAATAATTTCTAAGGAAGTAAAAATTCGATACTGCCTCAAAAGATTAGAACAGTAGATCTTCACTCCCTTAAGGTGCTTTAAATATCATAAATAGAGACACCACAGGGAGAGCTGCTGAGGACATCTGACATGTGGAAAGTAGGGCCAAAGGGACCCAAATCACATGAAGAAAAAGATTATCTTAACATAACTAAATGCCTAAACTTCCAAGAAAACCATTCCGCACTTTCAAGATCTTGTGACATATGCAAAAGAGAAAGGTGAAATGATGGAAATCAAATTTAAAAGAAACATATATTTCTTTGAAGCTAGGAAAATATGAAGGTGAACACTTACGCTGCTGTAGCATGGAGAGTGAACCCAATCAGCAACAAAAATCAACCAGACAGTTACTGAACTCTCATTGAGAAACTAATTCAGTTAGAACCAAATAATAGGCCAAAGTTTCAAGAGCAGCTGAAAAATCTACACTCAGAACCACAAACTAAACTAAAAGAACTTACAACACCCATACTAATAATAACTGCAGATGATCCCAAATCTTTAACCAAAATAAATACCCCAAGAGAAAAATCACCAAGATCACTGATATGTCAACAAATTACTGAAATAAATCCACAAACAAACACCAAAACAAAATGCATTCTAATTACCCCAACTAAACTTGAACCTTCCCCTCAGTCCAAAATAGTTGCACTATAACTTACAACTGAACAAAAATGACTGAAAATATCAAACCCCTCATCATCTCAATCTTGGGACCCCTGAACATCAAGAATAAAATCATCAAAAAAAAAAGAATACAAACTAAAAAAACAAAATATCAAATAAGACCATACAAACAAAAATAATATAATTCCCAAGGATCAAAACACAAATCCAAAATTCTATATAAATTTGAAAATGTTCAAAGTATGGATCTTAAAACATTGTATTTATACTGTTTCTATATCAATCTTCAAATTAGTCGATTTAAAAGAAATATAACATATGTCTCTGAAACAAGATCATCAACAAAAAATGTGACTGTGAAATAACATTTGTCTCCTCATCTTTGTCTTGTGCTCTAACTTTTCAAAATATTGCTTACAAATCATATGTATATGATAAAAACTGGATTAAATAACCCACAAGGGTTGATATGCCATTAAACACCACCCAACCAACCAAAATCATTGCTATTACAACTAGATAGGAAATGTTTATCTATTTAAAATAATCGAAGATAAATTTTGTACTGTATATATAATTGGAGATCATGATTATCAAACTGACTTGAGTATAAAATAACCAAACAAAGGATTAAATTTGTCACAAGGTCATGAGTATGAAATATTCAGTGAGAATTGCTCAATAGCACTTCATCAACAAGACTAGTTTGCTAGATATTATATCGTGACTGGGCTCTCTTATAAATATTAAGCTAAGTTTAGGCAAACATTAAGAACTATGCTCACTATGTGTATCAAGATAACTTGTAGCAAGACTGCATTTCAAAATTTAGTTTCATGCCTTTTTCTTGATCTAATCTATTAAGAGCTAATTCAAAACAAAGGCTCTGGGGATATCTAACAGGTTCTGGGTTTAGAATGATACAGTTAGAAAAAGATTTGAAAATATTAAACATGTACCTTTTATCGTGTTGAGATTCTCTTGTGAGAAAAATAATGCATTACTCATGCCATCTTCAAAGACATTTTTGACATATTTGTATTATTTATTTATACATACACTATTGCTTATAGGAAATATATAAGAGTCATTCAATAAAAAAGGTGGATTATTGCCTAAGGAGTTGGAAATATGAAGCATTGTTTATAATTGTAGTTTTTTTTATTTTTTTAAGGAAATCAAGATTTATGGGACTTTTCATGTCCCAGAATTCTGTCAACATGACCTTCTTTACTGATTTGCTGCACCCTGAAGTTTTTCTTTACTAGGGAGTCAGTGTGTCTCTGTTCCACGGACTGTCTTTTCAACTCAACCTCATTGTGGCAAACCCATATTTTGTCCATTTGTAAAGATCTTTTTGATTAAAACATGCTTCGCTGTTCACATTCTTCTGTAAATTTTACTGGGTTTACACTTTTCAGCTGTCAAAAATTATTAATAAACCTTTGTTCAAGTATGATTTGCTGACATGTTGAATAGCCTCAAAAGAAATATTTTTGTGAGATTAAAATAATTTTTTCTATAAACTAATTCCAAACAATAAAGAGTTTAAAGTAAAAAAGTAAGTAAAGTTGGCGACTGTAGTCCAGGGTGACCCCCAAGTCTCCCTTTTTGATTGCTACTACACAGAGGTGTAGGGGAGGGTGCTACTCCTTTCCCTGGATTGCTCCACCTTACCCTTGATACGTACCTTATAATGCTGAGTGTTAAGCTAGGAGGCATCAAGTACCATTTTTTTTTTTAGTCTTTGGTATGACTCAACCTGGGCGAACACTGACCATTATGCCAATGCCTGGTTTAAACCTGGGCATAGTTAGTTTACATTTATGTAAAAAATCTGAAAACTTTTCTGTGATGAAAAGAGAATGAAAGTTATTGATGTTGTTTAGCAGAGTAAGACAAAAATGATGATGTTCAAAAATGTTTCTTTTTATTAACCGAAATGTATGTATGGGGAGAGAGAGAGTCAAAAATACCTGAAATGAACACACAGGAAAGATACAAACCTTCAGTGAATCATTTTTTTTCTCCTTCTGCTTTCACAAGTCTGGCATAAGGCCATCTCAAGGTATTGAATCATCTTACTTTCTCCTCACTTCTCTATTTTCACGAGTCTCATACAGGTCAGGCTTTTCTTTAACTCTCAATCCTGGGCAGTCTAATGCAAGGCCAGCACCAAGAGTAGTGTAACGTCTGGTTGCTCTTCTGTAGGTTTTCTTTGTTCTCTCTGGGTTGAAATCTTCCCTGGTTTATATAATTTTCCAGACGCCCATGTAATCCTTGTGGTCACACCTCCTGCCTACATGTTGCATGTGGACACAACTCTTATCTAGCTTGCCACCCACACAACTTAGGTAGCCCTTTTGCTGAGAAAGCACCTACACACTGTTTACATTTGGAAACAGGTGCATATCCTGTTATGCCACCCAAGCAATATGCAGAATGCCAAAGGGATCTTCTGGCCAATATTCAACATTAACTTGTAGAAGAAACTCAAGATAATATCCCAGCTAGAGTAATTTTCTTTTCACCTATTGGAACATAATGGGGTTTTAAGTTTCTGAATGCCTGTCCAAGGCTACATTTGCAGTTTGGTGAACAGTTCAAAGGATTGTTTGTTGTTTCTGTAATGTTAGTTTATATTTTTGCTCATTCATCCGTTCACACCATTTCATGCAGTTAAAAACAATCACATAAAAATAAATTAAAAAGAAAAAAGTTGACTGTCTTATTTGTAACCAGGAAATGACAAAAGAAAAACTGAGAATTACACATTCATGGATAAAGTATACAAATTAATATATTCCCCCATTCATTAAATGAAGACAGTAATAAGGAAAAATCTCCTTATTTGTGTAATTGGATACTCATATGAATTGGAGGTGCATTTAGCATAATAAAGAAAAAAATCTCCTTATTTATATAATTGCATACTCATATATATTAAAGGTGCACAATTTCAAGGTTTCTAATTCAATGTTAATAGTTTTCAAACAGGACTCTGTGTACTACCTACCACTCTGTGTCAGAGAGAACCTGGGATAATGGTCCATAAAGGGATGACACCTCAGAGCTCAAGAACAAGAGCTTCAACACTGAATTCTGTTTACCCAGGACACTTAAAACTTAACAGCTAATAATTTTCTATATTGGTCTATTTTATTTTTTCCTCGCCACCATTCTTTTTTTTTTTTTTTTTTTTTGCTCAATATTTGCTCATCCTCATTTTTTTTTTTATTTTTTACCCTCTTTACGGGGTTTTTATTCTTTAACAATACTTACATTAGTGCAATGATGAATGCATTTTTGATGAAAATTAATAAGCTTTTTTTTTAACTTTATACATTTTTAGCAAGTGAATATGATGCTAATCTGGGCCCTTTGTGTCCAACCAAATTCTTCAGGTTATCAGAAAATCAAAACTTTAAAGAAAATTATTTTGTTTACATTTTTAGTATGATGAATAAACATTTGTTTCTCAGCAATGTTTATTAACTTAAAAGTCCTCATAAAATAGTTCAGTTTTATGAGTATATATTGCTGCAATAAAAAGTGGGACAGATTTAAAAAGAAAAGAAAAATTATGGTCAATTTATGGAAATGAGAATCCCTCCTGTAGGACAGGTTTTCAACTACTTGTAATTCAACAAGTAAATTACTATATTTACTACTGTTAGAGGTGTGCTTAGACTAGTGGTCTCATGTTGAAGAAAGTAGAATCAGTGATTGAAGTTAAAATTCTGAATGAGGCTGCTGACAATTAACTTTGCTCCAATGCTCTTAGGAAAGGTATAAATTCATATGGCTAAATATATGGGTAGAGCAGCTTTGGCAAGCAACCAGTTTATGAAAAGGAAAACAGAATTCAAACCAGTTTTACTTTGTTTAAAAATTGACCTTGTGTCATATTCTGCCAGTGGCAGAAGGGTTGGGTAAGTACATAGTTATTTTTTTCTACTGTTCCCAATTTGATTGTTACTCTTGGTTCAGTTTTAGTATTTTTGCCTCCTGTATATCCTGGATTTTACCAGTGTGTAAAAATATGAATGTTAAAAGAAATACTTCAGTACTGACAATTAGTAATCAAAACTTGATCTTTTCTTTGGACTAAAACATTCTTGACTTATAGAGTGGAGAATCCTTTTACAATTTTGACACCCAAGCAAACTCTTATATTTCAGGAAATACTTTAGGCATTCATGTATAACATGCACACTAAATTTGAGCTCTGAAATTCTGAAAAAACAACAAAAAAACTTATCTAGTATGTAATACACACTGACATTTTAGAATTTCTAACAGCTAAATTTATTCAACTTTCTATTTGGTTTGTATAGACTAAAAATAAAAATTTATTCAGTTAACTTACGTTTTGAAACAAAACATACATAGTCTTTGAAGCAAACATTAAGGACATTTTCATACAAAAGGCAACAAGTTTATGGCAAAAATCAGCTTTTAATCTGGGAGAAACAAAATTGTAAAAAAACATAAATTCTAGTGGTTGTTTCTCTGTAGAAAAACAAATGTTTGTTTGACAATTAGTTAATTTGGATCCTATCTATAACTTACTGTCTTGAATATGGTGATGCCCATTGCTGGATTAAAAAGTTATAATAAGCACATCTAATTTTTAAGCTTAAAAATGTGGGGGGGAGTGTGTTATGCACAAATAATTATGGTATACATGAAAAACATCCCATAAAAATATTTATAAAAGGATAACAAATGAGATAATAGTGTAATTGTCAATAAAAATCTTTTTTGTTTTTGCAAAACATAATGATTGGCGTGTCATGATACTTAAATCTAAGAAATTTTTCCAAGTTTTTTTTATTCTCTTTCTATTGATTATTAAAAAAAAAAATTTTTTTACCAACATAATCTTCTTCTCTGAATAGAAACAGATTGAAAACAAGATCAAACTTGCCATATTCATTAGTATTGAGATTTCCTACATTTGATGTTCCAGGATTGTATGTATGCATGTGCATGTTAATCTACAGGGCATCTTTTAGTCTGTCTATTCTGCTTCTATTGTTATCTTGGCTTTTCCTCCATGATTATTGAGTGTCCATTGATTGGCTTTAATGAATTGCTTGCTGAATCACTATGTGAAGAAACAAACAAAAAAAAATGAATAAGTAAAAACAAATAACTATGAAAGCAGCTTTTAAAAAATGCCTATGTTTTAGAGAAAAAAAAAACCCTGAAAGAATCTAACAAACAACTTGACATCATTTGTGCCTATTTGATGGAGTGTGCCTGTGTGTGAAGAGCAAATTTAGGAAAGAATTTGATGTTTTGTTGGCTTTTACTTTCCTGTTTTGTATATCTTTTTTTATTCATCTTTCTTAATTGTTGATGTGGGTAAAAATGAAAGAAAAAAAATAGAAAACACATGGCAAGAGTTGTGGAAGAGAAGAAAAGAGAAATAAAAGTAAAGGAAAAATTAGAATCTCTGGATGAAAAGAAAGAAGAATGAAAGGAAATGAAAAAGAAAGATTATAACAATGAATAGAGAAATGAGAGGAAGTGAAGAAGAAAAAAAGATGCTGATAAGGACAATTCTAACAAAATAGAAAAATGAAATGTGAAAATAATGATTATAAAATCCTGGATAAGAGTGATTGCTTTAAAACAAAATCAACACAATGTCAGGACATAACAATGAAAGCAGCAACAACAATAAGAAGAAAGAGTTGTAGCAGAGGAAAATAAATGTTCTGGTGAGGAGACCTGTATAAAGCAGAACTCAAAAAAAAAAAAAAAAGGAAGGAAAATGGAATCAACATGAAAAAGATAAAAGCAAAGCTTACAAGAGACAAGGAAAAACGACTTGGATACAAGGAATAAATTACAAATAAAAAAGTAAAAAAAAAAATTTCTGACAAGAAAAATGTTGGCAAATTAAGCAGGTTGGATGATTTGCTTCGAAAGTGATGGGTGTACATCTGTATTAGTTTATTTCTCTATGCATAAACAGATATGTAATGATAGATCGACGTGTGTGCCTCTCTGTTTTTATATATTTATCTACTAGCAGAGTTACCTAGCATTGCCTAGGAAAAAGAAAAAGAGAAAAAAATGTTTTAATGAAATAGATCTGATTTATTTTTCATTGATACTCTATGGAAACAGAAATACACAACAAAAACAGTTCTTAAAATAATTTTTCAAAATGCTGACTAGAATATTCTTAGTTCTGAAAAATTATTTATTCTAGGTAAATTTCAATTACTATTATACATTATTGAAATATATATTAGCTCATTATATAAAATGTGTTTACATTAAAAGATGGACATAACTGTCATTTGAATTGTTATTAGATTTTATATGTGAAAAAAAAATTAAATAGATAGTCGGCCTTTTCCATGCCAAAGTAACTAAAATATATAATCTACCTTAATTTTGGAAACAGCTTTGATGTTTTTATTTGAGCTATTTGAAAATATTTATCAATGATCCTGCATTCCAAACTCACTAATGTGAATGATACGATTATCTTGTACAAGCAGAAGTGCTTATAGATATATATGTAGTTCCTTCTATAAATGATGGGATTATCGATGTTAATCTATTTAAGTATAAAATACAATGTGTCATATATTGGTCAGGCAACCTAGTCCCAATGTGTAATGTGAAATTCTGTTATTGTAAAGAAGCATTAATCATCTTAGAGTAACTATTTTTAAATATGTTATTTAGTTTCTTTTCTTAAAAAAAATTCATCTCATAGAAATTCAAATGTATTTTTTTTTTTTTTTTTTATGGCTAATAACAAAGTAAACAATACTTGTTAATCTCTGCTCTGTCAGTAGTGCCTAGAATATGCTGACTACTCTTTGGAAGTTATAAGTAATCCCTAACTGCAAAGATGTCTTGAATATGGCAGTAAACTGCATTTAATGGTGAGGTTCCAATTCTGGAGCACTGAGGAATGTGGAATCACTACTTTATTGCCATTACTCTCGGGTCCACTCCGACCCAGAATTAGGGTCCCACCTATGGGTCAAATCTGAAACTATCTTAAACATAATTTTAAACTACTTTAATACTTTGGTTCCTAAAACCTTGACGTCACAAAAGAGTCTGAAGGATTTACTTGTTTAAAATGATTAAGATACCTTTTTGTATCATATATAATTGTAGACCATCAGTGTTAGACAGAATTTGGTATAGATTTATCCAACAAGGGTTGACATACCATAAAACCTACCACTTTTCTTTTTTCTTCTTATAACTTTCTATATTTCAGTCTTCTCTTTTCTCAGTTTCACTTTCATCTTTTTTCTTTTTTCTTCCAACTTAATCTCTTTCTTTTTATCTTTTGTTCTTTTGACTGTTTACTTTAGTAATTTAAAAAGATTTCAATTGACAAATGCTCCTGCATTCTCGGCTATCCAACATAACTGATGCTACCATCTGAAATCCATAGAAAATAAAAAAGTGCCAATCTATAAATAATATTGTTCCTTATGATTTTAACTATGCTCATATATTAAAATAGGGGAATAATGAGATGAAGTTTAATATTCATGATTTTAAGTCCTTTGATAAATTCAAAGTGTTTTATCTGTTCTTGTTGATTTAATGAAAAGATATTGGTTTCTTTAAAAAATGATTGTGTTACAATAATCTTTTTTCTATTTCTTGTCCTGTTGGTTGAGATAGAATACACTGACGTTCACAAAAAAAGGATATCTTGCATATGAATCTAAACTGCATCTGATGGTAAGGCTCCTGTTCTGAGAAAGTGTGGAGTACCTCTTCATTGCCATTATTCTAAACTCAACTCTGACCCAGTAAGGTTGTATGAGTTAGGTCTCATCTTTGGGTTGAATAGAGATATTTGAAAATTATTAGTTAGGAATACGTGAAAATGATTAGATTTGAATATGTGATGCCACATAACTATAAATTATTTGTACTGAAAATAGTTACATGAACCTGTAATTGTTTACTAAGGATTATCATTAGTTACTTGAAGCCATATAAATGTTCGAACAAATGACTATTATTAAATAGAAATAATTACTTGAAACCATCAAATTGTCTATAAATGATTAATATTAGATAGAAAAACAGGAAATAATACAACTGTGAATAAAACATTTGTATTGGATATGAATAGTTGATAACTGTGTGCAAAAATATTAGAAACAATTGCACAAATGGGAATATTGTTATATAAAATATGACATGGATTTTCGGTTCATTCCTAGTGACCTTGTGTGCTTTGGCAAGCTGTCACATTTTGATTAGTAAACAGCAGTGCCATCAGGGCACTCAGGTACAACAGGTGTGTAACTGGAAGGAGACCATGTGATGAGAACCACGCGGTCAGATTTAGACCAAGAGCAGAGAATCGCGGTCGAGCATGGGACACGCAGCTGATCAGAGGCATCTCTGATGAGCTTCCAAGGGGGTGCAAGCGTTGGCACCCCTTGGCTTCCTGGAAGAAGATATGGGAAAAAGAAGTCGTCTCTCTGAGTATATGTCTCTCCACCCATCTCTCACACACCACAGAAACATCAATCCTTTCGAGAATAAAGTGTGAGAGATATATTTTTATAAAGAAGTGTGTTCGTTCATTCATTGAAATTCGTAAATTATATTTGATTATGTTTCCGCTTGTATTTGTATGTGGGTATACAATAATATGAACATACAATGAATGCAATTCCCTCTTGTCTAGGCATAAAATAATCCTATACTGGTTGATATGCCATTAAAATTATTCATTTGTTTTTGTGTTTGTATTTTTCAAACTCAAGGGTTTGATTAACATTCAACAGATTTCACTAAGAAAATTTTAGTACTAATTCAAATCTACATCTTGTGAACTTTCAAATCTCCTAAGATATTTTCCCTTTGTAAAAACAATAATTATCATGTAAAAAGATTAATCAAAGAAAATTCAATAACTATCCACAAATATTTTTGCAATCGGGTTTCATGTTATTTTGAAAGTGATTGTCTAAGCATTTTATAAATTTAGAATTTTTTGTGTGTGTTTGTCTAACAAAATTTTGCTTGAGGCAGAAGTAAAATCTGGTTAATTTTTCCTACTACTAGTGCCATTTAATCTTTTTATCTGACAGAAATATCAATAAAAAATATTTCAATTCAGAAATATAAATTCTATTAAGATCTGTAAGGTATTTTTTAGAGAAAAATCTTTATTTGTTGAAAATGTTTTGTTTAAATATCTTCTTAAAAAAATATATGCAAAAGTATTTCCAGAAAGTATCCAGCCATTAAATATGAAGAAAAATGTAGCCTCCCTAGGGTAATGGCATTTTGGTTATCAAGTTACCAGCTTTGTGATTCACACTTATCTCGGCTTTCCTTCTGCTTTTCAAAACATTCTGCAAAGTCCTCTCTCAGGATTTTATGAAAATTGACCATCTTTCAATAAGTTTAGTTTCATACGCAAGATATCCATCTTTTCTTTTGATAAGATAATAGAAATTTAGATCATGTGAAACTTGATGACTAAAATTCCATATTTATTCAGTGTTTTAGCTCTATTAGTGCTGTGCATTTGGCAAGAAATTTAATGGCTGGGATCCACTTTTAACCATAAAATAAAAAAAAGCTTGCAAATAAAAAAAATTATTGGAGTTTCACAATACTACAAAACACTTTTGGTATTGGAGTGGGAGTGAATATTACACAAGTGTGTTTATAAGAGAATTTTTTTTATTTACTGATACTTTTAAAAATGACTATTTTACTTAAGTTTTAGAAGCAATAAAGTATTTACATATTTTTAAATTTTAGGGTCGGGTTATGTTGAACAAGAGGCACTTTCAGGGGGTATATTGCACAAAATCCAAAATTGTTTAGTAACATCAACTAAAGTTGTATTTTTAAATTTTAGGGTCAGGTTATGTTGAACAAGAGGCACTTTCAGGGGGTATATTGCACAAAATCCAAAATTGTTTAGTAACATCAACTAAAGTTGTATTTTTAAATTTTAGGGTCAGGTTATGTTGAACAAGAGGCACTTTCAGGGGGGGGGTATATTGCACAAAATCCAAAATTGTTTAGTAACATCAACTAAAGTTGTATTTACTCTTTCACATGAAGTATATAGCAATTAGGTAATTTAAGTTGGTTGTCAAACCAAAAGAGTTAAAACTAAATAACAGAATGTTGTATAAAACCTTTTTACAAAAAATGAAATAAAAGAATATTTAAAACATATAAAAGAAATGTAGTTTGTAAAGAACTCTAATAAATAAACGTAAATATGAGTTAAAGATACAATTTAGTTTCCTTTTTAAAATAATAATAATCCCATAAAACATCAAACAACTTAAATGATAAGAAATAATCTCATAGAAAATTAAATATAGTTACTAATTTTTTTTCACATGAATTTTTTTGTGATAACTAGTTATAAAGTGATGGTGATTCCAATTGTATTTGGAGCACTTTGGATAGTCCCCTGAGGACTGCCAAAGAGACTTGAGAAACTGAAGATCAGAGGAAGAAGTGAAACTCTCCAGACCACAGCATTGTTAAGATCACCTAAAATACTTAGAAAAGTTCTGGAGATTCTACTGTCACTCCCACTTCAGTAAAAACTTGCATTGAGTGGTAATAATAATTCAGAATTCAAATGACATTAGAGTTTCTTCTTTAATATAGACAGATCAAATTATAATGGAGATTATGTGTCTGGAACCAAAACTACATCACAATTCCCTTAGTTATTTACATTATATTCTCAATGATTATTAAACAATCATTATCTAATCTTGATTAACATTTTATTTATGAATGACACATCTTTATTAAAGTCTAACTGATTTAGATTTGACTCAAAACATCCTATATTGTTGATGCATTTAAAATCCTGCAATATGTATTATTTGTCAATGAGAAATTAAGGTTTACATTATATGTAGTGTGGATAATTTGCATCCTGGTTTTAACAAAACTGGGTTTAATAAATAATTACTTGGTATTATTGATTTATAATATTGTTTTATTCAGAAATGTATTAGAAGCAATTCTATGTATAAATTTGTATAGAAATCAAAATAAGTGGAATATTTTTATATGCATTTTTATTTAGTTTCATTAACCTTCCTAATTTGATGTAATATTTTATTAGATTAAAACTTAAATACCAGTGCCCAGCAGAAGGTGCATATTTTTGCTATTTTTTTTTTTTTTTTTATAATAAACCATATATATATGTGGTGCATTCAATAAGTTTCCATACTTTTTTTTTGTAAAGGCATTTAAAATTGTCATAAACTCTTGAAAATTCACTGTTATTGCTATACATCCTATGAGATGACTGACCAATTTTTATGATTTCATATTCAAATGATCAGCTACAGCAGGAATTGGAATACACCCTACTAAAGCCTGATTGTCACAGCTGGTAAATTTCAAAAATGCAATCTGGATGTGAGGACACCTTAGAAGAACGATAGACAATAAAATTCTGTTTTAAACTTGGAAAAAATGCCACAGAAATGTATGGAATGCTTCAGACTGCTTTTGGAGCATCCGGCATGAATTGAGCATCAATTTTTGAGTGGCATAAGAGATTCAAGGAAGGCAGGGAGTCTGTGAGGGATGATGAGAGGTGTGGAAGGAGTAAGGAAGTCAATACACCAGAGTTGATTGGCCAAAGTGTTAGGGTTAGGGTTACTATGTTGAGGTTTTAAGGGAGTTCAGGAAGAGATTCTTTTGGAAGAGGCCAGCACTCTTCAAATTGGGTCAGTGGCATTTCTGCCAGGACAATGCACCAGTCCTCAACTCCATCCTTGTCACAGACTATTTGACCAAGATGGGCATCAAGACAGTTCCTCACCGTTCCTATAGTCCAGACCTTGCTCCCTGTGACTTTTGGTTATTCCCTAAGCTCAGAGGCTGTCATTATGAGACAATTGAGGAGATGAAAGAGGCTGTGATGAAGGTCATTGACACGCTCACACAAGAGGAGTTCTATGGGGCCTTCCAGAAGTTGTTGGAACAATAAAACAAGTGCATTGCAGCTGGAGGATATTACTTCGAAGGGGGCTAGAGTTTCATGTGTGTACTATCAATAAAAGTGCCCATATGAAAAAAGTCTGGAAACTTATTTAATGATCCTCGTATATATATATATATATATATATATATATATATATATATAATTGTAGTTTACTTAGAATAAATAATCTCTGCTGACTTCTTTGATTTTTGCAATGCCATATATACGCAAAATACAAGAGACATGGACAAAAGTCTGCATCCTTCCTTAATAAAGGTAACCTTGAGATCACCAAGAACTACAGAGGCATAACTCTTACTTCTATAGCTGTTAAGGCACATAATGCTCTGGTTTTCAACTGTATCAAACCTGAAATTGAGAAAATTCTTATGAAAAATCATAAGTTTCCTGAGAAACCAATCCACAATATCATAGATTCTGACACTGTCAAATCATCAAGAGTTTGTGCAGAAAATCTTGTGGCAACACTATTGTTTGTAGATTTCTTTAAGGCATTTGATTCCATAAACGAAGAGAAGATGGAGCAAATACTTCTAGCATATGGTCTCCCCAAAGAAACTGTTACAGCCATAATGATGCTTTATAGAAACATGAAAGTAAAGGTTTGTTCACCTGATGGAGATCCAGACTTCTTCGACATTGTTGCTGGAGTTCTGAAAGGAGATACATTAGCACTGTATCTCTTTTTAATCTGCCTAGACAAGTACTTTGAATGTCAATAGATCTAATAAAAGAAAATAGTTCTAAGCTAAAAGAGGCAAGAAGCAGACAATATCCTGCCGAACCTATAACAGATGCAGACTATGCAGATGATCTAGTGCTTCTTGCAGATATGCATACCCAAGTTGATTCTCTGCTGCATAGCCTGGAGCAGGCAGAAGGAGGCATTGGCCTCTATTTGAATGTAAATAAAAAAGAGCATGTGTTTTAAATGAGAAGGAGCCATCTCTACTCTAAGTGGCGAGCCTCTGAAATTAGTAGACGAGTTCATGTAATTCGCCAACAGTATCTCATCTACTGAAAGTGATGTTAATATATGCTTTGCAAAGGTGTGGTCTGTTATCGAGAGGTTATCAATCATATAGGAGTCTGACTTATTTGATAAAATAAAAAAGGATTTCTTCCAAGTTGTGGCTGTGTCAATACTACTGTATGGATGCTAACAAAATGCATCGTGAAAATGTTAGATGGGAACTATACAAGAATGCTACTGTCATCTTGAACAAATCCTGAAAGTAACATCCCACAAAACAACAGCTGTACAGCCACTTACTTTGGTTTTTGAGATAGGAGGTAAGACATGCAGGACACGGCTGGAGAAGCAAGGATGAACTCATAAGTGATGTTCTTCTATGGACATGCCAATATTGGCTGACCAGCAAGAACTTACTTATATCAGCTCTGTGTAGACACTGGGTGTAGTTTGGAAGTCATGCCAAGAATGATGGATGATAGGGATGGCTGGTGAGAGAGTGTCATGGAAATCCATGCTGTCTGTGCAACTTGATGATGATGAAGAATAATATTCTTGTCAACGTTTCAAGAGATTTTTATTTTCATTTGTTTTTAATGAGTGAATGTTAAAAAAGGACTGATTTAATTTTTGTGTGCTACTATATATTTAATTTTCAGTTACACACAATTCCTAAAATCAGAAATGGCCTGAATTTACTGATTTTATATTAAGACTTACCAACATTTTCTCCTTGCCCAGTCAGCTGGGGCTGTAGAATACAGACTGCATCTCTGCAGTGGGGTAAGAACCTCCACCCCAACGAATGTCCTGGATATAACACTGAAGAATCTGATGATGAGGTTCCAGTATTGCTGGAGCTTAGGGGAATGCGAAGTACCCCTTCATTGCCATCATTCCCAGGTCCACTCTGGCCCAGAGTGACAACACCTGTGATAGGGTCCTCTCTATGAGTCAAATAGAATTTAACTGTGGTTTTGAGAGTTTACTGTTTTTGCATTTAAACTGCATATTTATGCTAAACTGAATTGTTGAAAGTGGAACTGTTTTGATATTTGAACTGTGTACTTATGCTAAACTGAATTGCTTGAAATAGTTTTAACATTTCGACTTCGTACTTATGCTAGACTGAGTTATCTGAAATAAAACTGTTTTTACATTTAACTCTGTGTATTGCTCAGTCGGCTGGGGCTGTAGAATACACTGACTGCACCCCTGCAGAGGGGTAATCCCCCCCCACAACAAACAAGTGTCCTGGATATGACACTAAACAATCTGATGATATGGTTCCAGTGATGCTGGAGCTTTGGTAAATGTAGAGTACCCCTTCATTGCCATTGTTCCCTAGTCCACTCTGGCCCCGAGAGTTGCTACTTTGTCGGGCCAGAGTGGCCCTATCTATGGGTTAAATAGAACTAATCTGCATACTTATGCTGAATTAAATTACTTGAGTTAGGACTATTTTCATGTTTAAACTGCATACTTATGCTAAACTGAATTGCTTGAAATAGAACTGTTTTTGTCCTTGAAACTGTGCTATGCTAAATTGAATTATTCGAAAGAGAACTGTTTTGACATTTAACTGTGTGTAAACAAAAACTGTACTTATACTAAACTAAATTGTTTGAATTAGAACTGTTTGACCAAACTGAGTAGCTTGAAATAAAAATGTTTTCGATTGTGTACTTATGCTAAACTGAATTGTTTGAAATAGAACTGTTTATTTGTATAAAAATGGGTTTGGCATTAAATAACCTACAAGGGTTGATATACCATAAAACCCAAACAAACATTTTCTCTGTTGAAACTGTTCAATTTTTTATAACTGTCTATCTTATAATGATCTAATTTTTGTATGTTTATTATTGGAACACTGTTAAATAGCACATGAGAGCATTAGTAGCACAAGAACATAAAAATACTCTTGGAGCTTAGAACAATATCCAATTTTCAACTTGATAATGTTGGGTCTTTGTTTACCCTCTGATCTCTCTCTATCAATTTATATATAATCTGAATAATGGTGATACTCTCACATATACACAGTAGGGAGCATAAAGATCAGAATGATGTTAAGAAAAAGTCTAAATGTAAAATGACTTTTTATTTTAAAGTTTCATCGAAGATTTTATCAAGGAAAAATAAAGATATAAAGGTAAATTATATAATTCTAAAATATAAAGCTCAATAAACTTATTTTGGTAAAGTTATAAGAATAAAGGAGGAAAATTCAAACAAATTTTTATGAGATTTGAATACTGTTGCTATAATTATATACAACATTTCCACTGTTCTCAGTCTCTACTAATGGCATGCAAAACCGCTTTTTTAATACCTACATAAAGCTGAGATGAAAAGGCAATTTCACTACAAAACAATCAAGACATTAAAGTCAACAGATGTTAAAAGTCATGTTAGATTAGAAATTTTGTATATTTTTTCTTTTGCTTTTGCAAATACATAAGACTACATGTTTATGAGGTCAGCCGAGAAAGTATTCAACCATTAATAAAAGAAATAATGGCCTTCCTTGGGAAAAGGTACCTTAGTTCTCTTTGAAGTGTTCCCCTTGGGACCTTATCCATTTATCCCATATTTGCTTCCACTTATCAAAATGGTCTATAAAGGCATCTTTTAGGATCACCATCAGCTGCCTCATCATATTCTCCATAATCTTGGTGTTTCAGTGGTGATTTTAGCTTTCAGGAAAATCAGAAGTTGTAATAAGCAAAATGTGGACCTGTATGAAGATGTGAAAACCTGCATGAAATGTAAAGAATTAACTGATTAGGTTATTATGATTGCAACAAGCATACAGTACATAAGCATACTCTAGAGAAGCAGAAATATATCTCCCTGTTAACTTAGTAGCACAACAGGAGAGTGTCTGTTCATACATATTAAGTCTGATTAATCAAATAGTCACGTCAAGGCTACACTACTAGTTCTTGAGATATTTAAAATGGCTTGATATTTTCTGGAAATACCTTGTATATGTAATATCAAGAGAATGCTTTCAAATCCCACAGTGAGTTCATTTTTTTTATATTCAGATTGTATCATTGCTTTTAGAACACCTTGGACTTTTCAGTTTTTTCTTTTTCCTATCATTAATTTAATACATTTTTTTCATCTCTATTTTCCTTTGTTATCCTTACTTCAAATTTTTAATTTTTTCTACTTTTTCCTCACATCCTTTCTGCTTCATATCTTTATTTTATATCCTTCCTTTCTATAATTATAGCTTTTTTCTTCCTTATTCTCTCTTTGTTTTTCTTTCACTTTCTTCTTTCCTCCCTCTCTCATTCATTTCAACCTCTTTTCTATAATTTTTTGCTAATAATTTCCTTTCTTTTCTACATATCTCTATCCCAATTTCTTGTTTCTCTTCTCTTTCTCAATCTTTTTCTTTTCTTTCCTCATCCATCCTTTTTCATCTTGCAAATAACAATATAAATTCATTATTCCTATTATACTCAATGCTCTCTCCAGATAATTTTCATTTCTATAGTAAAACTTTTCTAATGACATGAATTGAATCTTTTGGTTGGTATTATTGGTTTAAGAAAATGGGAGTTGAAAGGGCAAATAATGTGATTTTGCTTTCCCATTTTAAAACAAATAAGTAATCCCATCTCCATCTGTGTGTGTGTGTTTTTTTTATTACATATTATTTTAATTGGTGACCTTTTCTTTTTGATGTATGTTTGACAGATTCAATGCAATACAACTCATCAGTGGATCATGCTATATATATTTTTTTTCTTTTTCTTAGTGCAAACTGATCTACCGGTGGCTTGTATACCAAAAAATATAGCACAATCCACTGGTGGGTCATATCCCATTGAACATGTTGAATTGAAAAAGATAGAACACATTTAAACAATATCTGAACATTGATTCCTATTTTATTGCTTTATTTATAGATGTACATCATGGAAGTAATGAAGTTGCAAAAATGATTTTCATTTTAATGTTTTATAAGGTAAGATAATAAAATATTTTTTATTTAAACCTTTTGCAGGCAGAGCAACATTTTTGTCACCAATGGTACACAAGCAGAATGAAATTTTTGTCTTTTTAAGTGTTAGCTTTATGTAAGGTATTTTCCTATTGGCTGCTCTTTGACCAATCAATGTTAATGTGTAGAAAATAATTTCCCCACAAGGATTAAAAAATGATCTACCTGCAAAAGGGTTAAAGCCCATGCTTTAATTTTAAATTGTTAAAGAAAATTAAATCTTTTTTCTTAATTGAAGAAGTATCGAACATATATAGGAGACATGATTTTAATTTGTATTCTTAGAAAAAATCATATCAGCATAAAAAAAAAGATGTGATCAGCATATCAATTAATATGCTGTCAATAATTAATTCAACAAAGAACATATATATGCATATAAGTATTTTGATTTATTTGGTTGGTTTTATGCCATGTCAACCCTTGTTGGGTTATTTAATGCTAAAGTCAGTCCTCTTTTTTTTAATTTTTATTTCTTATGGTTTCAAGTAACTAATATTAATAATCATTTATAAGTAACTATTCTTAATACAGATAACTTTTACAGTTATAAAATCTTAAGCCACCGTTCCTATTTGATAATAATAATAATAATTTGGTTGCATATAGTTATTTGGTTTCAAGTATTCATATCTAAAACTAATGAGTTTTAAAGATATCTATTTGACCAATAGATGAGACCTTGACAGGTACTACCATTCCTAGGTCAGAGTGGACCTGGGAGTAATGGAAACAAACGAGTGCTCCATACTCCTCTGAGCTCCAGAACTGGAGCCTCACCATTGGATGCAGTTTAACATCATACCCAGGATACCCTTTTTTGTTCTTTTTTTTGGTGTGTGTGGGGGCATCTTACCTGTCTGCAGGGTTTTCATTCAGCATATTCAAAGACCTGCCACGAGGGCATTTTTTGATTTGGAGGAGAAGTAATTTTTGAATGAATCTCATTATAACACATTTTTTTGTTAATGCAGTTTGAAAATGCTTTAACTTATAGAATAATTCAATTTCTGATTTCATTTGCAATTTAATAATTATATAGAGTCTGTATTCACACTTATTCCAATCAATATTGCTAATTATAGAGTACTTCCTCTTAATTATTAATTTGCAATTAATTATTATAAAAATTCTATAAATAGGATATAAATTTAAAAGTGACTCTTAAACCAATTATATATCACAAATAAACATGAGAGAAAAATTACAGAGCCAGTAATATATTGATTAAAAATCAAGGAAATTACAATGATTGTATTTAATATCAGATGTAATTTTTAATTTTTTTGTTTCATTTTAAAAATCAAGTTAAAATTAAAATGAAAAATGTACATATCTGTACACACCTTCATACACAAGTTTGCCAAATATTTTTGGCCAGTTTATTTATGAATATAATGTATGCATGTTCCTAAATACACTTGCAAATCACATGACAATTTTTATGTTTGAACTTGTAAATATCATCATCCTCATCATGGTGTGTTGATAGCATGGATTCAATTAACTGTCTTTTACCATCTGTCCCTATTGCTTATTGCAAGTCTTCTAGATGGCACCCAGAGTCTACACAGAGCTGATGAATGTAAAGTTTTGCTGGTCAGCCAACACTGGTTTGTTCATGTGTAGTAGTCCATTGGAGAACATCATGTATGCATTTGTCCTTATTTCTTCAGCAGTGCCCAACATGTTTTACTCTTGGATGGTTTGTTTGATAGCAGGTAAATGGCAGTACAGCTACTGTTTGGTAGGGTGCTGCTTCTAGGATTTGTTCAAAACAGCATGCAGTATCCTAGTGTAGTTCCCATCTAGCTTTTTCTCCAGGTGTTTCATTAAAGTTCAAGTGGTGTTACCATACAGTAGTACTAACATAGTTATAGCTTGGAAGAATTCCTGTTTTATTTTATCAGAGATCAACTTTCTATATTGTCATTAATCTGTCAAGAGCAGTCTATGATTTATCAATGTGTATGTTAACATTGCTTTCAGTAGATGAGCTATTGCTACCAAGGTATGTGTACTGGTGTATTAATTTCAGAAGCTTACAGTTAAATAAGGAGATAATTAAAGCACATGAAATTTGTTTTATCTGATCTTTTTAGTAATTTAAATTCTGTGGGTTTTGCCTAACCAAGCGTAGATTAGTAAACGACAACTAAGATTTTATTAATCCCATATCTGTTGCCACTGAAGCACAAATCCATTTGTCTCTGGATTACAGCACCTTCATTCACTGATTTTTTTTTCTTGTGAGGAAAGGTTTAGAGAAGCATTCCTGGATATGGATTTTTTTTTACAAGAAGAATAGCATACAGTCAAACAGAAAATAAACTAATTAGTAATTGATTGATTTTAACAGCATGTCAACCCATTTGGGGTTATGTTATGTCTAAAGGTTAGGGAGTTGCATACATTTATATTTATATTTTTTGTGTAGTTTCTTAAGATTTCTCTGCATGGTTATATGATATCAAGTATTCCTATCTAATACAAATAATTTTCTATTTGACTCATAGATGGGACCCATTACCACTCCAGGTCTGAGTGGATCTGAGAGTAATCACAAGGAAGGAATACTCCACTCTCTTCAGATTTTCAGAAATGGAGCCTGCAGTTTAGTGTCATACTTAGGACACCTGTTTTTGAAGGAGTCTTACCCCTATTCAGGAGAGATATGGGCAGCATTTTCTTTGCCCTGCCAACAGGGCAATAATCAGCAAATTAATTATATTTATGCCATGAAGAGAAAGCTGTGCAATCCAAACAATAAAGAAAGTGAAGATATTAAGAGGAATTATATAAAAATATTATTATTGGAGAAGATGTAATTGATGACCCAAATTCAAATCCTGGATGAGGCTATGTGTTTCACATTATGATAATGCCCTAAGGAAAGCCATGAATTGAACTCTTCACCCAACTATGAGTCAACAGTTGAGCAGACTGAGTTCTTTACACCTGACAACCAGTCTAGAAGAAGGAAAACTAAATTCAAACTTGCCCAGTCGGCTGGGGCTTTAGAATACACTGACTGCACCTCTGCAGAGGGGTAAGACCCCCCACCAATGAGTGTCCTGGATATGACACTAAACAGTCCCACTAATGCTGGGGCCTTGGGGAATATGGAGCACCCTTTCATTGCCATTGCTCCTAGGTCCATTTTGGCCCGACATGGTAGCACTTGATAGGGCCCTATCTATGGGTTAAATAGAACTAACGGCATACTTATGCTAGACTGACTTGTTTGATTAAACTGAAAAGCTTGAAATAGAAATGTTTTTCACAATTAAACCATACTTACATTTAAACTGTGTGCTTATGCTAAACTGAATTATTTCAAATAGAACTGTTTTTTGACATTGAAACTGTATTTACACTAAACTGAATTATTTAACATGGAACTGTTTTGACATTTAACTATGTGTAAACAAAATCTGTTCTTATACTTAGCTGAATTAAAACTGCTTGACTAAATTGAATAGCTCGAAATAGAAATGTTTTTCACAATTAAACTGTACTTAGATTTAAACTACGTGCTTATGCTTAGCTGAATTATTTGAAATTGAACTGTTTTTGACATTGAAACTGTACTTACACTAAACTGAATTGTTATATATAACTGCTTGAATAGTTTGAAATAGAAATGTTTTTGACAATGAATCTGTGTACTCATGCTAAACTGAATTGTTTTAAATAGAAGTGATTATTTACATAAAAACAGATTTGGCGTTAAATAACCTACAGAGGTTGATATGCCATAAAACCCAACAAACCATCTAAATTCAAACCAGCTTTACTCTGCTTAAAAAATTGACCTCCCACAAAAGATATTATCATGAATAAATAAAGTATTCTTTTCAATAGTTTCATTAATTCAATTTTCTCATTTTATCGTATGATGTGTAAATAAGTATCATATATGTATATGTGTAACTTCTAAATAAGGCATTAACAATGTCATATTGATTTTTATTCCTTGGGGGTTCCTTCTAATTAAACCGTAGAATTTCTTTAAATTCTGCTTGTATGCATAAAACTATTAATCAATTTTAATAATTTGACTATTTCAAAACATAGATATTGTTGAGGTCTCTTCTTAGAATTGTATTTTTTTGTAAAGGCCTAATGACAATTGTTTGTAGAATAAAGTTGTCTACTTCATGTGTTAATATTGGAGATATTCTGGAGAGAAATTATACTAGGGTGAGTCAAAAGTTTTGCAATATTTTGCTAATATGAGGCACAATTCAGAAGCTTTATAATGTTTTTATCGTGGTCATGAAGGTGATGAATCACACTGGATGGATTGTAAGAGATACCAAGCTTGCTTGATATGTCCCAAGTGCAACTTGCCAGATTGGCCTCTATAGCTATGGCCTCAGAATTAACGGTTTTAGGCCTACCTGATCTTGTCTGATCATTGAGGTTCTTGCAACCTGAGAGAAATTTCTTGAATGATCTGCTTGCTATACTGTCACGTTTCATACAACAACTGATTTTGGTTGCCTCCGTGGTGTTATGGCTCACATTGAACTCATAAAGCATAAGTTCCTAAATTGTCAGAATCTGTGATATTGTGGATTGATTTCTCTGAAAACCATTTCGATTTTTCCTAAGAATTTTCTCAATTTCAGGTTTGATACAGCTTAGAAGCAGAGCATTATATACCTTAGCAGCTATAGAAGTAAGAGTTATGCTTCCATAGTTCTCTGTGATTCTGAGGTCACCTTTCATAGTGAAAGAGGAATGCAGCCTTTTGTCCATCTCTCTATTGTATTTTGTCTATATGCACTGTTGCAAATTTCCATGTCTTTCATACTTCTCGGTGTATTTTGTGGAGTCCTGCAGCTTTTCTGCTTTTAATTTTTGTCAATACTATGTTAAGTTCTTCTGTCCTAGTTTGATAGTTATACTTTTCATGATAGGTTTATCAGTGACTTTAGGGGAATTTCCAACATGAAGTCACCAACCTGTCACCTATAGGCCACATGCTGCTTTCAAAACACATCTATGCAGCCCTACACCCAACTTTGAAAATTTGATTTTGACTCTGAAGAAGGATCATCCCAACTGTAGACAAAACTCATTGATCTTCAGTGCTCAGAAGTTTTCAAGTCCAAGTTTTTTGCTTGTCACATCCCCAGTTACTTTTTTTTTTATAAGGACCACATGTTTTGATTGGAATTGTTTTCTAATTTTATCATTCCCATTCAGCAAGTAATGAGCATATTTGGTACTTCATACTGCTGTGAACAGTTCTCAAAAATGAAGCATAACAAGAGTACGCAACATTTGCAACTGTGAAATCATCACTTGTCTGGCATACTCACTCTGTCAACCTCTTCAATTAACCCTGATATTACACCATCTTTGTAACTGCTAACAATATCAGATGTCTCATTAGCAAATTATGATTATTTTATGAATTTTGCTATTTTGCAGCCCTGGACTCTCTTGAGTTAAAGTTTGGATTGAAAAGGTTGGAGACTTCTGCTCTAAAAGATGCCTTAGAATTGCTTCCTAATAGTTTGAGAAAAATCCACCAATATTGAGATATTTTTTTTTCATCATCACTTTGCAATTGGTTTCCCAACTCAAATCTTTTTCTTTATTTCTCCCTTAATAAAGAAATGATCTACCTTAGTGGTTGAAACTTTTTACTTGTCATTTCTTTGCTGTATCTTCTGGACTAAATCCATAAATAACTAGCTGGTCTGTTTCCCAGTCACCCGGATATCATACTGTCAATAATGTTGTCAAATGGAACAAACAATGTGAATAAACCTGAATAAATAAATATACTCTAAAATAAGTCCTCTACTTAAGCTATTCAGTCACACTCCATGATATATAGTCAAAAAAAAAAAAATACTGGCTGCATTTCATATTTCCTCAAGAAAGAAGTAAAGTCAATATATGTTGGCTCCTGAATCAAAAGATTTCTTTGAAGAATATGTCATTCTGTTAGCCGGTGGGGATTAGAAAATGATCTTTAAATACAGTAAGCACACATGACTAGAATTAGTATTATGTAAGACAAACTGAAGGTCATCAAAGTCTTAACAAACTGCTAGGATCATGATACATGTATTATCACAATTTTTATCATGCACATATATATATGTGTGTGTGTGTATATGCTTAAGCACAAACCAGCAAAAATGGCACATCACAACGAGATTTTTATTTAACCAATACATTTAAAGTTCTCTAAATTAGAGGATAAATCAATTTCTAGTCTGATTTGCAACTGAGATGATAATTTTGTATGGTCTTCTTCATGTTGAAATTCATTTTTTAATCAAATTCTAATAGAGATAACAATTGAAATAGCTTACTGAGAGTAAGTGTGTGTGTGTGTGTTTGTGTGTTGAAATGTGAAACTGATCCAAGTATTTATTTTCACAACAGTCTCCTTAATGTTCATATTGCACTTGAAGAACTAATCTCCACGAACAAAAATGTCTTCCAGTGGTGTTTTTATACTTGGTTGGTATGTTCACTTTGAAAAATTTGCATACACCACTCACGTAAATTCCCCTCGCTCAAGACCACGATTTATCTTAAATTGAGGTGTTAGGGTAGCCATGTTTTTTCCTTTGCTCTCGAACCCCTCATTTTGCATGCCAGGCATATACGTGTCCGCTTTGCCACACAGGGTAAGTCATCTTCTCTTCTACAATTATTATTCTTTCTGAATAGAAGAATCAATATCATCGAAGTTTGTTGTTACAAGGAGAACCTAATAGCTTCAAAGTCTAGTAAATGTCTCGAATGAACAGGGTACCCTTTTTTCTGTCTGTTTCTTTGTTCATGAATCTGTAAATTTTGCTCGGATGAAAGTGTAATATCTGTGCAGCCAGCCTAGAACCAAATTCATGACCGCAACATTTCCACCTAAGATCAAAATGTCTGCTTTTACCCAACTTCTTCACCATAGACAGGATGTAATACAAAGTCAACATTGATGTGTCTGTGTGTAGAAGCTCATAGGAGAGCACTGCTAATGAGTTTGTCCTTACTTCTTTGGTAGTGCCCAGCGTGGATTGTTCGCCAAATGGGAAATAGTCACAAAGCTGCTGTTTAGTAGGGTGCTGCTTCTAGGATTTGTTCAAAATATCATGCAGCATCTTTTAGTAGTTACCATTTAGTTTTTTCTTCAGGTGTTTCTTTGAAGTCCGAGTGGGCAACAATACAATTGTATTGACATGGCTACAACTTAGAAGAATTCCAATTTCATTTCATCAAAGAAATCAGATTTCCATTAATCTATTAATTGAAGTTCATGTCTTTCCTATGCAAATGTTGATATTGCTTTCCATAGATGAGGTACTGCTACTGAAGTATATGAATTTATTGAGATAGAGCTATCTTGATTATTTTTTGAGCTGAGTTTTTCAATCTATTTTTGGATGCTGAATTAAAAAATTGGAACAATATTTTTTTCATGCAACATTTCTTCACAAAACAGGTTTTTTTTACGTTTCATTTATAGGTTTTCATATCATTTCACACCATATATAAATATGAAGGCTTTTTTCAATGACACTGTTTGAATTTAGTACTTAGTTATATCGAAATCCACAGACTATACAGATGATCTAGCACTTCTTGCAAATACACCTGCGCAAACCGAATCTCTACTGCATAGCTTAGAGCAAGCAGCTGGAAGCATTGGCCTTTATGTGAATGCAAATAAAACACAATATATGTGTTTTAAATGAGAAGGAGCCATCTCCACTCTAAGTGGCAGGTTTGTAAAGTTAATAAACATGTTCACATACCTTGACTGCAATATCTCATCTACTGAAAGTGATGTCAACATATGCCAAGTGAAGGCATAGACTTATTGATCATATGGATGTCTGAGCTATTCAATAAAATAAAATGGTGTTTCTTCCAAACTGTGGCTGTGTCTATATTATTGTATGGATGCCAACAAAATGGATGGAGAAAAAGCTAGATTGGAACTACACAAGAATGCTACATGCTGTATTGAATAAATCCTGGAAGCAACACCCAACAAAACAGCAGCTGTATGGCTACTTACCTCCTATCTCCAAAATCATCTAAGATCAACATAACATGTGAGACAATGCTGGAGAAACAAAGATGAACTCATAAGTGACATTCTTCTATGGACCCTTAAGCCTGCTGTGAAAACATCTTCAAATACAGCCTGGTGAGTCCAGATCAAGTCTGTACTGTCAGCTAGGGCTGTAGAATATGCTGACTATACCTTTGTGGAGGAATAAGACTTCTCCCGCACCACCCAATGAGGCTACTTGTTGGCTGTGGGTGGTGACCTATAATGCTTGAGGATATAATCCTGATGACTGAGTAGTCCATGACCTGGCAACTGTTGTGGTCATGTGACTTGCAACACTTCACTTTTACCCTTACTGAGTTAAATAGATGGTTGAAGAGGCTTGATCTGATCAATCAACTGGTCATGTCAAGCCCTAGTATCTATATGATTAAGTCCTGACTGTATTCTTCAAATTGCTCTTGTAGCAAGCAAACATCCAGCCTTTTTTATCTTAAAGATGCTAGAAGCCTGTGGCTGAGGGTCATCCACGTTAAAAAATCAAGACTTTCAGTGTCGTGGATATGACACTAAACTACATCTGATGGTGAGGCTTCGGAAGTTTGGGGAATGTGGAGTATCCCTTCATTAATATTACTCACAAGTCCAGTCTAAGCCAGAATTAGAGTTCCATCTGTGGGTCAAACAGAACTATTTAATCATTTTTTTAGGATTATTATTAGTTACTTGAAACCATTCTGCTGTGGGCAATTTTTTTATATTAGACAGGAATACTTAAATAGAATTACTCATGTTAAATAGCAATACTTGAAACTATTTAACTGTGTAGAAACAAATGATTAATATGAAATAGAATTATAAATATTACTTGGAATCATTTTAACTGTGTGCTCTAACTTATTTAAAAATGAAGTTATTTGTTTACAAATCAGATACAAGCAGAATTTGGCATTAAATAACCTACAAGAGTTGATGTGCCATAAAACACTAACCAGATCAAATGATGTAATGATCACTTTGTATTAAGTTTGTATTACAGAAACAGTTTATTAAAGCTTTCTAAAAGATGGAACTTGTTTTTGTACTAAAAAAGTTGTGGTTTATCTGAAGTTAAATTGAAAAAGTTGGATTTATTGGACCTCACAGATGAAAAAAGTCATTTCTAATGCAGATTTTGATGATGTAATGAATGTTCTGAAATAAGAGGATTGAGAATCATTCTAAAAAATAATTTCTACGTCTTACATTAACAATAAGGAACTAAAATACGAAAAGATTGTGAGACATTTATGAGTGGAAGAAGTTGGATTTCAGCATAAGATTCATGGTACAGTTTTTGTATTTGTATTTTCCCTCAAAAGTTTAAGGGGGGGTGTCCTCGTGGTGTAATGGTTAAAGTGATGGACTGCAAAATCGTAGTAAGCGAGTTCATACTCCAGTCGCGCTATTATGTTCACTTTTGCGCAAATACCCTTGGGAAAGGTATGAACCCCCTTATCCTCCCAGCTATGGGTTAAATAGTATCACTACTGTTCTTCTCGGAGAATAGCTTTGGCATTAAATAACCTGCAAAAGTTGATATGCCATTAAACAAAGGAACAAAATGAGGAAAAGTTTGGAGCAGTGAGTGAAAAAAAAAAAAACTGGGTGAAAGATATCTTTAGTGTTAATTAAGATAAATAAGGTCCAGGCAAGAATAGGAAAAATATATATATTTTATTTTAGAGTTAACACATGCGACTTGTCTCTAAGAGATCCCTCTAAAAAGTGGTCAACCCCCTTTCTCCTCCTTCTTCTCCTCCCAGCTCCCCCTTCCTCCAGGGGGAGATAATTGCTCGTCCAGTAAGCCAAGATAGGATGTTAACACTTCCCCGCTTTTCTTTCTGGTACTGAGGTGGGACATTTTAGGAGGCAACATCAAATGGCTGTCTGCAGGGAAAAAGAAAAAGACAGTTGAACAAAGATTTAAGACTGCATACTTGAAAATTAGACAGATGATTCCTTGGGTTCAGATATGAATTGGAGAATTTTGAAGGAGGGGACTCCCTTTTTTGTTAAGCTATCCGCAATTTGTTTGTCAGTGGGTATCCATGATATCTCTGCAATTTCTCCTCTGTCAACCATTTCTCTAAGGATTGCCATTTCAATTCGTAGTCTTTTATCAAGGATTTGTGTGGTGGAATGCACTGTGTCATACAAACAAGAATTGTCTGTTTTGCATGTTATCTTTATATTTGTAGGGTGGTCTTCTAATTGTAACAAATCCAGTATTAATTTTCTGTAATAAAAGCAGGCCTCAGTGAGATCAACCATGGCCAGAGTCTCTGCACCGAGAGTGCTTTTAACTATTCTTTTGATGCGTTTGGATTGCCAGGCTATGGGCATGTATTGGTTATTGTTGCCTACTAAAAAGATTATGTAGCCACCCTGTGATCAACCATCAGTTAGGTTAGCAAAAGATGCATTGCTGTATGCTATAATTTGCAACAGTTTAGGGTTACCCACGTTTGGGATATGAATTTGTGATTTCTCCTTTTTTTCCTTTTTTATAGTCCGGTTGATTTGTCTAATACATTCCACATTTTCCTGTTTTAATATTGCACTTAGTGCACTGACATCAAAACTGAGGTCAGGTCTTGTTTGGGTGGCTAGCCAATTGAGCTGACCTATTAGCTGCCTGGCCTCAGTGATCTCAGTTGGTGTTAGCTTGTCTTCTAGTTTTCTTCTGTTCTGCAGTGGAATAGGCCTAAGTTTCTTTGTATATTCATCTTGTCCAATCTTGATGTTACTATCGGATTTTTTTTATTTCTAATCCAATATATTGGAACTTAGCAACTTCTTCAGATTTTATTTTGAAAAGTTTATGAAGTTCATTAATGACTTGGTATTCAAACGCTTCTGACCCAGCAAAGCAGAAATCATCAACATGAATGGCTATTATGCCCTGGAGCTTGTTTTTAAAATGCCAAGTGAAAATTGCCTGGTCATATTTTGATGATGTGACTCCTAGCTTTACTATTCCTCTCTGAGTGTTAAGTACCAGGATCGAGATGCATCAGTCAGACCATACACACATTTGGATAATTTCCAAATGTAGCCAGTAGGTACATAAGCTTCTTTGGGAGGAAGAAGGTAGATGGGCTGATCTAACTTCTTGCTCTGTAAAAATGCAGTTTTAATGTCCATGGATTTGCATACCCAGCCATTTGCTGACATAACTCCTAAGACTGCTCGTAAACTTTCCTTAGAACATGTTGGGGAATCATTTCTAACATTGCAGGCATGTTTGTCTTGAAAGCCTTTGGCAACAAGTCTGGCCTTAAAAGTTTGCTTGCCGTTAGATTCCTTGTTAGTGTAGACCCATCTTGTGAGTATTTTTGGTTGGCCCCGATCTGGCACTTGTGTGTAAACTTGATGTTCAACCCAACTTTAGAGTTCTCTCTTCTTTGCTTTGTCAAGTTGGTCATTAGATGAGTCCATCAAAAGACTTACTTCTGGGCCTTCATTGGTGGCAGTTCGGTCATCTTCATTTGTTTCCCATTCCAAGACCCAATTCTCAAAATCCAGCCAGAATGGATCTCTTTCTTCCATAGCAACATTCATTAAATATTTGTTTTTACCAGTAGCTTTACCAGCTCTACTGATCACATTCAATTTTCTCCATTCGTGGTCTTCATCATTGGTGAACTTGCATTTTATAGTTTGGCCTGGTTTGGGCAGTTGTACAGATTTTGTGACTATTTTTGGTGATTTGTCACAGGCATACTGTTCAGGATTATCATCAGTTTCATTCCCATCATCTATTGGAACATAACCGTTTGTGGTTACATTATTTTGGCTCTGATGTTTTACTGGTTCACTAGTGTCATGGTGTGTGTCAGGATATAAAATCAAGCGTGAGAGATGTACTCTGACATATGTGGCTCCATGTTTGACCAGCACTTGTTTGTATTCCCAGCCTATGACGGCACCAGGACCAAGCCATCTATCAGATTCATTTCTTTTATAAAGAAGAAGGTCACCATTTTTGTATAGATCAGTTATACTGGTTCTAACCTGATGACGGATGGCTCATCTCAATTTTTCAGAGGCTTCACACTCTATGAAACCTTTTCTTGCAGCATGCATAGCATTGAGGTTGTCAGCGGCAATTTCACTGTTACTGACACCTTCTAGTGCAGGAAGTTGATTATTCAAAAGAGAAGGCAGGTTAGGGTTTTTTCCAAAAACCAGCTGGTTAGGGCTGTAGCCATGTGAATTGTGAAGTGTATTCTTGGCATTGACAGCCCATGATAGAGCAACTTCAAAATTGCACCGAGCATCTTCTAACGTCTTCATAACCATTTCTCCCAGAACACCATTGTGCCTTTCATTTAATCCATTGCTCCAAGGAGACTGTGCAGCGGTGGTACGAACTACAATGTTCAAGTTTTGAGCCATGTCTCGAAAGAATTGGTTGTCAAATTCCCTGCCATTATCAGTAAGAAAGGCTACCGGAGCACCAAAATATGCAATCCAGCGTTTGAAGATAGCAGTTAGGATATCAGTACTTTCCTTACTTGGAAGCCTGACAGCAACACTATATCTTGTTGCATGGTCAACCAAGTGTAGTACTTTATGTCGTTTAATTTCCTTTATATCCATAGCTACAGTCTGGTTGAAGTGAGTCCCCAGGGGAAATCCTACAACAGGTCGGGGTGCAGGTTTTTTATATCTGATGCAGGTCTGACAAGTAAGGGAAAGTTTCATCAAGATGTCAATAAACTCGGCATCTTTTAAACCGGCACTTTTAACAAGATCACATAATTTTTTTGCACTGGGGTGGCTGAATTGTTTATGTAATTTGGTGGCAATTTTCAATTTTTCTACCTTGCCTTTTTTATCAATGTTATTTAGAAATAAAATATGTCGTAACTTACCCCGGTCCGGTGGAGGTCTGGATATGGGGACATGGTAGTGACCAGACGTGATGCACAGTAATTTAATTCTTTTGCCAAACATTTCCGCTATGTCATTATTAAAGTTGAGGGTCATCCGAGCTCTTTTCATTGCCGTTTTGCTTAATAACAGAGGGATATCAGCGTCAACAACATCACTTATTATTTTAACATTCATTTTTGTGATAACACAAGGTAGAGTTACCTTTTTTAATGATTTTACTTTAAACCCATCTACGAATTTAAAGCACTTTGTTCCTTCTTCGTAGGGGATTTTTTTTGAGTCCTCAGGCAAAGTCTCAAGAAAGCAATTGAGCCATTTCTTTCCGCATACGGTGGTACTTGCACCTGAGTCCAAGATAGCAGAGTTTATTGTCTGTCCGAGACGGGATAAATTATCAGGCTTCTCTCGATTAAGCAACACTATGTTTGCAACTTCTTCACAACTTCCAGTCTCACTATGGCAGCCATTTTATATTCATTTAATAATACCATATTTTCTTGTGTAGTAGTATTATTAGTTTTTGAGTAAGGGCATTTGTTGGAATAGTGAAATTTGCATCCACAGATGTAGCAATTTGGGCTTTGTTGATTTGAATATCGGCCGTTAAATTTACGAGGTCCTCTTCTGTTGTTAGTGCTACTACTAGACAAGTGGAAGGGCAAGGGAAGTTTATTGTACGCTTGCCTGCTGTATAGAATTTGGTCGTCTTTTGAATGTGTGTCATCTCGGCTAAAGGCGATGTTCATTTCTTTTTTGACAGAAATAGATTGCTGCTATGAGGTGTTTATCGGGGTTAAATTCCCACGCGTGATTTTCTTTAATTGTTGGGCCATATCATAAAGGGTGAGTTTGTTTATTGTTGCCCTGATTAACCTCTCATTTTCGGGACTGAGGTTGGCAGATTTCAGAGCACGGTAAGCTAATACCGGTTCGGGTAATGTTATTTGAAATTCTCTGAGTTTCGCTACGTGTTGGTCGAATTGGATTAAATAGTCATTAATGGAAGTGTTACATTCCCGGTGGTAGTTCTCGAAGTTTTCGTAACAAATAAACGCAGACTGGTTTTTGTCTTCCAGGAAAAGGGTATCAAGTTTTTCAACTAGTTTGTCCATTCCATCTTTGGCTTTTAATAGGGAAAAGTCCATTTCTAATATAGCTGTCCGAGCTTGGACTGTAAGTGATAAAACCGCCGGTGCTTGGCGAGAGGGAGAGATATTCGATGCTAGCCGCCATAGCTGAATTTCTCGCTTCCACGAATTGTAAAAATAGTCTTGAACTCATTTTTTTTTTTTTTTTTTTGCCGTAGGTGTTGGTCTCTGCTACCAAATGTTAATTAAGATAAATAAGGTCCAGACAAGAATAGGAAAAATATATATATATTTTATTTTAGAGTTAACACATGCGACTTGTCTCTAAGAGATCCCTCTAAAAAGTGGTCAACCCCCTTTCTCCTCCTTCTTCTCCTCCCAGCTCCCTCTTCCTCCAGGGGGAGATAATTGCTCGTCCAGTAAGCCAAGATAGGATGTTAACATTTAGGAAAAGAATGTACCAGATATATTGGGATATCAGTATGATCGAGGCCTATTGCTAGATGATTTATAAATATTTACCAGAAAAAAAAAATGTGATGACAACAAAGTTTTGGAGAGAAAAATTGAGAAGTTACAAAGACCAGAATAACTATTATGTATAAGAAATTGAATCTACTGAATTTATAGATTTTTATTAAAATAAATTGAAGATGTATTTTCACATAAAAGTAATTTAGAACGATGATATATAAATACATTGAAAGTTATTTGATACATTTTCATTTGACCCTGTCAGCAGGACTTAGAATAACTCAACTAAATTCCCCTGCTGATGAATAAGACCCACCCAAAAGGGTGTCCAGTGTATGACACTAAATTGCATCCAGTGATGAGACTTGAGTCCTGAAGCTCTGGGGTTTGTGGAATACACCTTTGTTGCCATTTGTCTCAAGTTCACCCTAACCTGGAGTGATCATATTTGTTAGTCCATGGGTCAAATAGATGTTTTTGGAAATTATTAGTAGTAGTTGTAGTATTTGATCATAGTTCTTGAAACCATATGATTATGTGATTATTAAAAAAATGTTTTAAAAATTGATATCAGTATTAATGTGGTAACAAAAGAGAAAATCACTGATCTTTTAAAAAGGATTCATGCCCAATGTGCAATCTGCTGAAGGAAAAAAAATCTTAGATATTTTCCACTTTTAGTTTAGCTCAAAATATTGTAATTTTTTGTATCCTCCCTGATTGTCATGACCAATCACAAATTTTGTCTCCTTAATAAAAGCTTTGGCTTTTTTAACAACTGGCAGTGTATTTTTGGCTTATGAGTGAGAGGTTACTCTGTTTTGATTAGAAAGTTGGATTTTGACGCCTGTTTTTATTTTATTTATTTCTTGTACTTTTGAATGTTGGACTTCTTTCTGTTCTTTCCCTTTGGATTTGTGAACAAGACTTATTTACTAACCTTTGTGTTGACACATTCATTAACAGAGAAAATTAGCTAACGCAATAAGAGTTCAAAACGTACATGTTGTTGAGTTCTTTCATTAGAATTATATTTTTTGTAAAGGCCTAATGACAATTGTTTGTAGAGTAAAGTTATCTACTCTATGTGCTCATATTGGAGAAATTATACTTGGGTGAGTCAAAAGTTTTGCAATATTTTGCTAATATGAGGCACAATTCAGAAGCTTTATAATGTTTTTATCGTGGTCATGAAGGTGATGAATCATGCTGGATGGATTGTAAGAGATACTAAGCTCGCTTAATACGTCCCAAGTGCGACTTGCCAGATTTGCCTCTATAGCTTGGAGCATGGCCTCAGAATTAACGGTTTTAGGCCTACCTGATCTTGTCTGATCATTGAGGTTCTTGCAACCTGAGAGAAATTTCTTGAATGATCTGCTTACTATACAGTCACATTTCATACAACAACTGATTTTGGTTGCCTCCGTGGTGTTATGGCTCACATTGAACTCATAAAGCATAAATTCCTAAATTAGTTCTGCTGGTTGGCCAACACTGACATATCTATATGTAAGACTCTATAGATGGATGTCACTTATGAGTTCATCCTTGCTTCTCCAGCTGTGTCCCACATGTCTTGTTCATTTTACTTTGATGGTTTTTTTGATAGGAGGTAAGTGGCTGTACAGCTGTTGTTTTGTGGGGTGTTGCTTCCAGGATTTGTTCAGTGTAGTTTGTAGCATTCTTGTGTAGTTCCCATATAGTTTTTCTCCATGCATTTTGTTGGTGTCCATGAGGTGCATCCATACAGTAGTATCATCAGAGCTACAACTTGGAAGAAGTCCTGTTTTATTTTATTGGATAAATCAGACTTCCATAACTTATGAATAGCTGACCACACCTTTGCTAGGCATATATTAACATCACTTTCAGTAGATGAGATACTGCTGCCAAGGTATGTGAACTTGTCTACTAATTTCAGGAGCTTTCCACTTAGAGTGGAGATGGCTTCTTCTTGTTTAAAATGCATATACTTCATTTTGTTTGTGTTTCTGTGGAGACCAATGCCTCCTGCTACTTGTTCCAGACTATGCAGCAGGGATTCAGCTTGGGTAAGTGTATTTGCAAGAAGCACTAGATCATCTGCATAGTCTGCATCTGTTATAGTTTCTGCAGGATATTGTCTGCTTCTTGCCTTTTTTAGCTTAGAACCATTTTCTTTTATTAGATCTATTGTCATTTAAAGTACATAGTCTAGGCAGATTAAAAAGAGATACAGTGCTAATGTATCTCCTTTCAGAACTCCAGCAACAATGACAAAGTAGTTTGTGTCTTCATCTAAACCTTTACTTTCATGTTTCTATAAAGCATCATTATGGCTGTAACAGTTTCTTTGGGGAGACCATATGCTAGAAGTATTTGCTCCATCTTCTCTCCGTCTATGGAATCAAATGCCTTAAAGAAATCTACAAATAATAGTGTTGCCTCAAGATTTTTTGTATGAACTTTTTTGATGATTTGACGGATTGTCAGAATCTGTGAGATATATATATATATATACCTTAGCAGCTATAGAAGTAAGAGTTATGCCTCTGAAGTTTTTGGTGATTCTGAGGTGACCTTTATTAGGAAGGGGAGGATGCAGTCTTTTGTTCATTTCTTTATTGTATTTTGTTTATATATGGCATTGCAAAATCAAAGAAGCAAGTCAAATTTCCATGTCTTCCATTCTTCTGGGAGAATTTTGTTGAGGCCTGCTGTTTTTCTGCTTTTAATTTTAAATAAAAGCTTTGTTCTTTTGGGGTTTTTTTAACTACTGGTGGTGTATTTTTTGGCTCATGAGTGAGAGGTCACTCTGTATTGATTAGAAAGTTGGATTTTGATCCCTATTTTTAATTCATTTACTTCTTGAATGTTGGACTTGTGATTTTTCATTTCATTCTTTCCCTTGACTTCTTCATTAACAGACAGAATTAGCTAACCCAACAAAAATTGACATGCTGTAAAACCACCCACCTACCTACTTTTTCATTAAATTTCTTTTTGAATTTTTATGTGACTTGATCAAAATATTCTAAGTACTTTTTTTTGTGTTAATAAGTGTTAAACAGATCAATACTTAGAATCAAATAATTTTTTAATTATCTTAATTTAATAAAGCTCTGTTCACTTTTTGGTTTTTACTTCAAATTTTATTGTCATCTCTCTGCCTTAGAATTGCTATTCATTAGAACTTTAAAAAAAAAGTAACATTTATTTCCTCTTTAAAATTTCAGTTTTCTGAATCACAGGAAATATTTACATTTATATCTTTGAATGTATGATACTAAATTGCACCTGGCAGTGGGACTTCAGTTCTGGAGATCTGATAAGTGTGGAGTAACCCTGAATTGCCATTACTCCTAGGTTCACTCTGAATCAAATTAGTTGTACCTGATAGGATCCTATCTATGTGTCAAATCCGTTTGCAATTTTTTTTCTATTAGATAAGAATACTTGATATCATATAACCATGAACCAAAAATTCATAAGAAACTAAACAAAAAATATAGATGTATAATGTATGCAATACCCTAACTTCTAGCCATGAAATAATCTCAGATGAGTTGACATGCTATTAAAATTAATCATAATTTGAAAAATTGAAAGGATACTGGTAAAAGTGTGTGTGAGACCCCAAGAGGAGTACTTTGAAGAGAACTAAGGTACTATTTTACTAGGAAGGCTATTTTTTTCTTATACTAAATAGCTGGATATTTCCAGACAAATTTCATGATGAAGGGAATCATGGCCTGAAGATGGAAGAATGATTAAATGTGATGTAAGAACGTACTTGATTTAATGACGTGATTGAAGAGAGATGAGAAATAAAGGAAGTGGGGGTGACCAGATTCTTTTTCAAGTGACCTTTTTATATATGAATGGAATATCAAAAGAAAAACCATAATAAAAAGAAAGAAAATAATTAATAGTAATACAAAATGCAACAAAGACAAAGGAAATTTCAGTGAATATATCAATTTTGATTTAATTATTTTTCACTCTGGGATTCTCAAACAAACTTGAACAATGAATCAAAATAAACAATTTCAGAAGCAGTGAAAATTCTAAAAAGACTAAAACCACCACTACAACAACAACAAAAAGTAATAAAAGAAAGAAAAATGATAAACAAAATTAAATTAAAGACTGCAACAACAACAAAAAACAGCTTTTTCATTTCATTCTCTCTAATTTCCTGTTTCATTTCCTGTCACTTCAAAAAATGAAGAAAAAAATGGCTTTGTTTTTTTTAATTTTTTGAATATTCATATGTGAAAAAAAATTGATAAAATGGTCATTAGTTTTGCTAAAGTCTCTACTAGGTGAAAACACAAATTAGATAAAAAAAACAATTTTTTTAAAAATCTGTTAAAACAATCTAATATTTATGTATATGTATTTACCTAAACTCCAAACAGAAAGTGACATGAGATAAACTTTTTAAGTGGAACAAAGCTGGTTTGAATTTAGTTTTCCCTCTCCTAGACTGATTCCCTACCAAGGCTAAAGAACCTAGGCTTCCTTACTATTTAACCATAGCTCTGTGTGTGCATGGATAGATTCTGAAGGTCATTACTGTGAAACATAAACAACTTCATCCAAGATTTGAACTAAGGCTACCAATTCCATTTCCTACAATGAATCATTGTGCTTAGCATATACCAAAGTGAGATCAATAGAAATGCAACATGCTACTTAGATTTCTGTTTGAGCATGATAGTATAATTACACTTAGAGAACAAAAATAATTTCCAGAGGGTCTGTGTTCCCACTTACTCTGAGTATTTTAATATCTCAAGGGAGATAACTATTGAATATTAATTAGAGATTGCTTCTCCTTATCTATTTTTGATTATAAAATGAATTTTATAAATAGGGTATGACTTGAGTCTTTAAGTGAATACTGTACATAGTTGCATATTATGTCACTTTCTGAGACCTAAATTTTTACCTAATATTAGGTTGTCACTCTCTACATGAAATACAAACTTTGTTTTGTAAACACACCTAGAATTTCTGGCAGTAAAAGTCATCAAATAGTCCTGGATAGTATCGGATGATACTCAAGTATACATGTTAATTATAATTTAAACAAAAATTATTGTAATATTTTTTAGACCATTTTATGAGTACAGATAAACTTTACAAATGTATTAAGATGATTTCATTTGAGATAACATAAGTTTCAATTTGTAATGAACCCTAAAAGAGCTGTAAGAATAGTTAAGAAGCTTCATCTTCAACACATTAGTCAGTATCCTTATTACAAGACCTTTTTAAAAGAAAATTTTGATTTTATATTTGAGTTAAGAACATTTTTTATACAGACAACATAAAATCAATGATGCTAAATAATTGTTTGCCTAAATCAGTGAATACTAAAATCTTATCTCAAGTTATGATCGGTTTTCATTGGGTTTTATGGCATATCAACTATTTTAGGTTATTTAATGCCAAATCCTTTTTATAAATGTATATATCAAATATATGATTTCTAAACACATTTTGTTGATAACATTTTTAAATGAACCTGAGCTCATTTTTTTTTCACAGGGTTAAATACTTTCACTTAATTCCATCTAATACTAATAATTCAATTTACTATTTATCATTTGTTTGCTGACAGTTTAATGTTTTCAAGTATTGCTCTGTATCACTAACTATTCAATCAAACATCAGTCATTTGTTTACACACAGTTAAATGTCAAACAGTTCTTTTTGACCCATAGATAGTATCCTATCTGGTGCTACCACTATGGGCCAGAGTAGGCCTGGGAGCAATGATAATGAAGGGGTACTTTGCATTCCCCAAAGCTCCAGTATAACTGAAGCCTCGCCATCAGATTGTTTAGTGTCATTATCAGGACACTCATGGGTGGGTGGGGGGTCTTAGCTCTCTGCAGAGATGTAGTCGGTGTATTCTGCAGCTCCAGCTGACTTGGCCAGTTATGGTTTGTACATTAAAGACAGATTAATATTTTTATGTAATAAGTGAATGCAAACAGTACTATTTCCATATTAATTTTTACTATCATCACACAATCAGATTATATACTTGAGTGGGTAAAAAATTTTCCAATATTTTATTAACACAATTCAGATGCCGTTGTAGATGCCTTAGCCAAGATCATGTAAGTGTGATGACCCACTCTGGACAATGAGATGCTAAGTTAGCCTGATACTCTCCAAGTGCTACTTGCCAGATTTACTTCTTTGGCTTGGAGCATGGCCTAGATCTTGCATGAACGTCAAGATTCTTGCAACTCAAGAGAAATTTCTTCAACCCTCACTGTGATCAACTGTACCTTTTTGCCTTTTGCTTATTTTCATGGCATTATGGCTCAGTTTGAATTTGTAAAGTATAAGTTCTCAAATTAGACTCTATTACACATTCATCTGAAAGGCTTTCAAATCACATCCAGAGTGAAGCAATGCATGTATCAGCACTTCAACTACCACAATACTATCAAAAACAGCAGATACTTAACACAGCTTCAACTGCTTTGGTCAAGCTGAAAAATAGTTGAAGATTTTCTGGATAGACTTTGTATTGTAATGAAATGCCTTTTTCCTATTTTCTTTATTTCATTCATATATTGATAATCTATTTTTTTTTTTTGTTTCAATTTTTTATTGCTTCATCTTTAATTTTTTTTTGACATTTCCTTTTAGCTTTTTCTTATTTTATTTATTCAAATTTTTTATTTGTATTTTGTATTTTTTAAATTTTTAATTGAATCTTTTCATTTATTCATTTTTTCTTTCACTTTTTCTTATTTAGTTTATTCAAATCTTTTGCTTTCTTTATTTCCCTTTACAATCTTTGTTTTTTTTGGGTTTTTTTTTTTCAGTATTTCTTTTTTAACCCCCCCTCTCTCTTTCTCTCTCTCTTTTCCATGCATATATTCTGTCTTTCCCTCTTTTTTTCTTTTATCATTTTTTTCCTATTCGTTTTCTGTATTCCTCTGTAAAACCAACTTTGTTAGTTCTACAGATAATGTAGAGTTTTTTTTTACTTCTAGCTTGACACTGAAACATCAGCTATGGAGTCAGAATTTGAGCATTTAATCAATCAGCATTCTTTATATTTAGACATCCCACAAAAACATATTTGTTGTTTTAAAAAAATCTGTTGTACATTTCAGCTTATCACCTGATCACCATGTTTATGATTTCCCCCTTACCATAAGATATCTGTTTTCATATATATATATTAATTTTGGGTGTATGAATTTTTCACCTGTCTAGTTATGTATGCCTTTTTTTCCTCTCAGTTCTTAAAAGTTTGGTTACTAGTTTAATAAACCTTCTGTCACCTTGCAGACTATTGCTGCAACTTTCTGTAACCTTGCAGACTATTGCTGCAACCTTCTGTCACCTTGCAGACTATTGCTGCAACCTTCTGTCACCTTGCAGACTATTGCAGCAACTTTCTTGAGGGTAAACCACAAAAGCATTTAATCATTCAAAATATTTTATGCTCAGTTAACTTTCAGTTAATGACATGTCAAAATTTGTCACTATGGAATTTCAATTTGTCTATATTTAAAATTTTTAGAATTTTTGTCTTTGACATTCTTCAAAGAAATACTCAGGCATGTTTTTTCTAACAACCACTCGTAGGATTTACAAGATAGATATTTTTTGAAGAGTTTTCTGTTCGTGTGTGGGTGTATGGTTTGTACACTTTTTGAATGGACTAAAAACAAAAAGTTTCAAAATATTTTAAAATGTATATTAACAATTATGAAGAGTTAGTTTAGTTGTCTGTAGAGGACAGCCAAACATTATCCTGATAGAATATGCTGTCTGTATGTTTGAAGATGAGTAAGGCCACTCAAAAAAGAGATGTCCTGGTTATGACACTAAACTACATTTTGTCATAATGTTCCTGTTTAGAAGAGTATGTAATAACCCTTTATGACCATTACTTGCAGGTCCACT
>CAUZXS010003395.1:0-62500 GCA_963585895.1 Sepioteuthis lessoniana
AATATCAAAACCTAGTCGTACATTTATTTATTCATTTTGAAATATTTTTCAAAAATTCGATTGATGTGGAATTTTAGATGTATATACGATATTGAAAACAGTAATATTAATGTATTTTTTTATTTCATTTTATTTTTATTATTATTTTTTGGTATGACTTTCAACTATATCATATCTGATTCAATACGCAGTGGGTTTTTTTTTTTACTGTCTAAGTTTTACTTCCACCACTGTACTCGTGGAGGAGATGGGCGCCATCGAAATGTTTTGCCGTGTCCATTGTGATAGTATGAAGGACAAAATGTCAGTCTGTCCACCGTAACAAAATCCCGATGACCTTCTCAGGTCAAATGACAAAATACTATGCAAAGCCACACCAGAAAATTATGGAATGTATGAGCATCTCTCTCACTCTCTTTCTATCACTCTCTCTCTCTTTCTCTCAGTCTCCCTCAATCTCTCTCATTCTTTCTCTCTCACACTCTATAGCTTATCTATCTCTCTCTCTCTGTTTCACTCATACTCTCTCTCTTTTTCTCTCTCAGTCCTCTCTCTCTCACACTCTATCGCCTCTCTGTCTCTCTGTCTCTCTCCATCTCTCTGTCTCTCTCTCTGTCTCTGTCTCTGTCTCTGTCTCTCTCCACACACACTTACATACATGCACACATACAAATATAAGAATAATCAACTAAATTGTGTGCTAACAAATTACTGAGGTTAAATTTAATAATTAGGATTACATACCAATACTTGGAATCATATATATATATATATATATATATATATATATATATATATAGTGGAACATTAAACTTAAGATCGTTATTTTCAGGTATTATGTATATCCAAGTATATTTTCAGGTGTTATTATTACCTGTATAATGCTAAAATTCAGTAGCCGAAAAATAAAATTACAACACATGTGATAAAGAATAAAATGTACAGAGTCATTAAAAAGTAACTCCTATATGATAAGGAAATCTCTCAATGGACCTATTCATTTGTATATATATATATATATATATATATATATATATATATATATATATATATATATATATATATATATATATATTCTGGGTATCTTCTATATAATGTTTACTTTTCAACCTTCTATATATAGAAAGAGTTTACTTATTTTTCGACTGCTGTATATTCTCATTTTTGGTTACAGAGTTTCAATTTTGAAGAGTTTGCTAAGTTTGCTAATAGATAATACCTAATAATATCCGTTTTTTATGGATAATGTTCCGCTAGAACTAATAAAAATCATAGTATATTTGGTTTCGGAAAATATATATCATTCTTATTAAAAAATAACCAGAAGTATATATATATATATATATATATATATATATATATATATATATATATATATATATATATCTTCACTTGTTTCAATATATATATATATATATATATATATATATATATATATATATATTTTCTCAGGTATATTTTAAATAGAACAAGTTTTATTCTTCTACAACGATGGATTTGGTTGTAAATAACTCAGGAAGGTTGATATACTTTAGACCAAGAAAGGAAAGAAATCCAATATATATATATATATATATATATATATATATATATATATATATAACACACACACACACACACACACACACACACACACACACACACTGTACCACAGGAAGATGTGGTACAAAGGATGATAGGGACGGATAGAGTGAATCTGAGAAATTTGTGCTAGCAGCATGGCTTCATGATTATATATATATATATATATATATATATATATATATATATATATATATGTGTGTGTGTGTGTGTGTGTGTATGTGTGTGTGTGTGTGGTTTCTTTGTTTTTAATGGCTTATCCGGCTTCGTGGGCTATTTAATGCCAAATTCATCGTTGGAAACGGACAGTAGAGGGGTATTTTAATCCATTGCGGGAGTTGAGTTAGAGGTTTCATACTTTTCGTAAGAAAGAAAAATATTACTGCAGATATTGTTTTCTTGAAAATCGCAATATATGAAAATGGAGAAATATCTCCCCTTGAACATTGAATATCATGAAAATGAAAAGCGAAATTAAAAGTGAGTCTTCTTGTAGTATAAAAATAAAGAAAAATTAGTTGGAGAAACGAACTCGCTTACTTTAGTGGTCCAGCACGTTAGCCACTACGCAAGGGGACTTCCCCTATATATATATATATATATATATATATATATATATATATATATATATATATATATAGAGAGAGAGAGAGGGGGGGGAGAAAGAGAGAGAAAGAAAGAGAGAGAGAGAGAGCAAACATATATATATAGAGAGAGAGGGTGCAAACAAATATACATATATATATATATAAAGAGAGAGAGAGTGAGAAAGAGAAAGAGAGAGAGAGAGCAAACACATATATATAGATATATATATATAGTAGTTTGCTCTCTTCTCTCTCTCTCTCTCTCTCACTCTCTCTCTCTCTATATATATATATATGTATATTAGTTTGACTATATATATATATATTTGTTTGCTCTCTATCTCTCTCTATAAATATATAGAGAGATAGCAAACAAATATATATATAAAGAGAGAGAGACAGACAGACAGACAGACAAAGACAGGGAGAGCAAATAAATAAATATATATATATATATATATATATATATATATATAGAGAGAGAGAGAGAGAGAGCATATATATCATTATCATCAAGTCATGCTGCTAACACGGATTTCCAGGATTCTCTCGCTCTCTCTCTCTCTCTCTCTCTCTCTCTCTCTCTCTCTCTCCCCAAGCGTTTTGTTAAAGTCCAGGTGTTGCAGCCATACTGTAGTACTTACACAGCTACAAAAAAATTCCGGTTTTATTTTATCAGAGAGATTAGATTTCCATACGCTCGATAACCTGTCCATTATTTAAAAAATGATTTTTTTTTTAATTGAAAAAAGAAACAATAAATTGATCAAGATTAAAAATGATTTATATTTTATGATTCAGTTTCAGTTTCTTTTCAGTGAGGCGTTTTCATTTTTTTCATCAATATAAAATGAAAAAGGTTCATAATCAGAACCCACCGGACAAGGTGGCGTGCAATGTTTTTTGTATTTTTTTTTTTTTTTTTGTATTTTTGTATTTTTTTTTTTTTTACTACGTCTTTCCCGAAGGCAGAACCACGGCAACGCAACCTACCAGAAGAACACTAGTAAAGGAACAGAACAGACGCTACATTTTAATGCCGACCGAAAGTGGATGTTTAGCCAACCACATTGGACTAAGCGAGTTTGAACTCTATTCATACTATTAAATTCAATTTCGGACTAATACCTTTGGGGAAAGTATGAACCCCTCTATCTCTCCAGCTATCTGTTAAATACTACCCCTGCTGTCCTTCTATAACGATGGCGGCTTTGGCATTAAATAACCTACGAAGGTTGATATTGTATAGGATAAACTGGCAGTTTACTTCTCTCGAGGTTTTGTTAGAAACAAAATTCGAGTGTCGTTCCACAATTAACAACGCAAAGAATATGAACAACCCAGAAAAAAGAAAATTCACAACAACGAGAATGTAAAACAGATAATTTTATATAACTAAACAAACTATAAAAAGTTATTACAAAGTTGCAAATGTTCGAATATGTTTGTTAGGTATTTGCGTGTGTCGGTGTGTATAATACAAATGTTATGCAAATGTAAAGGAGTGTTGTTCGAACATTACTGTGTTTACATGAGTTCATCGTTAAGTCAAAAAGAGTGAAAAGGTGGACTATTCCTATTAATATAAGTATATATGTGTGTATGTACGTGTGAAACTAAAATGTACATTGCGACAAAGTATGTGTCTACCCGCTGGCTGAATGGGTGTATCTGTGTGTGTGAGGCGACGTCGACATCGAAGGAAATTTTAGTATATTGAAAGTTGGTAAACGTACTAATTTCATTAGGACTAACGTGTTTTCTATTGCTGTAAGTTCTCTTGTGTGTGTGTGTGGTTTTTTTTTTCTGTTGTGTATCTACCAAGCTATCCCGAGTTGTCTGGAGCTCGGGTCGCTCGCTAAAGAGAGCCGAGAAATGAGAGAGAGGGGGGGGAGTGCAAAAGCTGTAAAACTGAGAGTGAGACTGTCAAAATCATGGGATATATAGGTAGATTTATCACGTGACCGGCTCCAAACACAAGATTTATCGTTGTGCAAGACGAATTCAAAACGCGCGGACATAGTTGAAAGCACTGGCTCGTGACTGTTCTGTCCAATCAGGTTCCCGAAACTTTTTTTTTTTTGACGCCTTTCTATTTTTGTTTTAGGAACAAGTGAATCTTGGATCTTATTTTGACAGAATTTTCTGCTCCACGTGCTCCTCGCTGACAGTTTAAAAATGTAAGCGTGCAAATCCTATAATATGCTATTAAACAAGGAAATCAAGCCAACTAGAAGGATTTTCTTCGCTTCTTGCCATAAATCAAATGTTTATCACTGCTGACTATCTTGTCAAAAATATTCATTTTGTATCCAACAATAAGAGAAACTGGTTTGTTTGTTTGGTTGGTTGGTTGGTTGGTTTTACAGCATGCCAATCCCTACTGGGTTATTTAATGCCAAACTTATTCTTCTTTCATGCATTTTTCTTTTTTCTTTTTTTTTTTTTTTTTGGTAAGCAGTTATATGATTTAAAATAACTAATCATTATAACTAATTATTATTATCACTTGTAATCACTTACAGCTTAAAGAAACGATTCTAAGTGCAAATTATTTGCATACTGTTATAGGGTTTCAAGTATTCCAATCAAATACTAATCAACTTTAAACAGCTCTCTATGAACTAAAATGGGACCCTAACAGATACAACCAATCCGGGTCCGAGTGCATCTGGGAGAAATTGCAATGAAAAGTAGAAAACATATCAATTTGGAATTATCACTCACAGAAGACTTTGTGTCGTGGGGCTCTTAGGAGTGGGGAGTATTTCTTCATTGCCATTATTCTTAAGTCCACTCTGATCCGGAATGGTAGTAACTGTTATAGGCCCATCTAGGGGCCCAATTTGTATTGAATTGGATTGCATGAAACCATTTAACGGGACAAAAAACTGTCTGTAGGAATAATTGATATCATATAATAGTGTGCAACAAATAGGAAATGTATTGAATCCCCTTACCCTCCAAGATATGGGTTAAATAGTACCACTGCTGTTATCCAAAAAAGATGGTTTCGGTATTAAAAAACCCATGAATGTTAATATGCCAATGAACTAAGAAAACCAATACGAAATGTCATTTTTTTTTTAAATGCAATGGAACATTAAAAGAAGAGTTATTGTTACAATCAACCATTTACAAATGTGGATCTGGGAGTAATAGCAATGAAGGGGTACTCGACACATCCAAGATCTCCAGAGCTGGAGCCTAAACATCAGATACTGTTTAGTGTCATACCCAGAACATTTCTATTTTTGGAGGGGGTCTTACCACTCTGAAGAGGATAGATTCAGCATATTATAAGCCTCGCCAACAAGGCAGGCTGCGAAATATTCTAAGCAACTCCGATGTGGCCAGTGATGAGTGAAGACTTTTTTTTTAAAACTTTGATTGATCATCGTTTTTACAACCTCATATGGAACAGATTCTTTTTTTCTTTTTTTTTAGCTTCAGAAGTTTTCGGAAAAGATATACTTAAGTTTGCTTTTCGAGCACTTGACGGATAAATAAACTTTTTAAACTCTCAGAGTTTTCTGACATTGTATATCATCGCTGGGAATTTTCGCATCTCTCTCTAATATTTATTTATTTATTCAGATTTTTTTCGATTTGGCCCAGGGACATTTTCTATGGGAGCCTTTGAATATTAACATCGACTGAGATATAGCCTCTAATTGTTGTACAATGCCGAAAATTGTTTTTGTAAATGAGTCTCATATTTGATTCGAGGTGGCGTTAATACTTTAGTACAAGGCTATCCAATTATTTACGAAACTTAGCTGTAACGCAAAGTCTAAAGTAAGGGGAACCCAGTGAGAATCAAGCTCAAGAACAATGGTCTGCTTATATAAATTGCCAACCATCAGAGATGCCCAGAGTACAAAGTTGCCTGTTAGAGAACGCTAAATAAGTGCCAAATAATAATACCACGTTACGAAAATAGCGAAATATGTTTAAAAAAAACTGTTTGTTAAACGTTATTTTTGCTGATGAAATCATATATCTGATTTACTCTGGCCCATCGCCAAATGAAACTGAGCGAGGATGGGGATCTGCCACCCTCCGAAAATCACTTGGTCTTTTCAGTGGGTGCTATGTGAACTAATCTTTGTGGGCTAATTATTACAACGTAAAGCATTTATACTCACCCTCCACCCAATTGTACTCGACCCCTTCATTTGTAGTCCCTCCCCATTTGTACTCGACCCCTCACCTGGATTTAATGAATACTCCCCACAGCAATATGCTGGCGACTTGCCTGGATTTACTGTCGGCACATAAGATCTTTCCAGAAAATATCCAGTCATTTCGTATATCTCAACTGCCTATTCTTCCTATCTCGTGCGTTTTTTTTTTTTTGTTTTTTTTTGGCGGGGAGGTGTTATTCCTATTTTTAATCACGTCACACGTCTATCAGCATTCTACTCTACAACCTGATTTTTGCTCTTCCCAATGCTAAAGCACCCGTTAAAGTGGGGAGGGGTAGATTTTAGACCATGCACGAGATTAGGGAGAACGCAGCTAGGTCGTTAATGACGACCCCAAAAGAGAAATTTTCATACTTTTTTGAATACCGGAAGTGACACGATAAATGTGTGACATCCCATAGGAGTTCTTTGTTGTGGGCTAAGCAACCATTGATCCAGGCAAACTACTTTTTTCGTTAATTTTAAATAGATGGGTCTTTTTTAGAGACTTCACATATTTGCCGCTTTACGTGGGACACACAGTCCGGCTTTGATTTGCTTTTGTTTTGGGGGAGGGTAAGAGATTTGCATATTCGTCTGATAAGATGCAAGTTTGCATTTCGTGACAAAGCATTAAAGATTTGCGCAATTTTATCAGTTGGATTTCAAATATACTGATTGCACTTTCTGCAGAGGGGTAAGCCCTCCCCCATGGGTGTCCTTGGTATCCCACTAAACTGTGATAAGACTCCAATTCTGGAGATCTGGTGAGTGTGGAGTATCTTTTCATTGCCGTTATTCCCAGGTCCAATCTGGTAGTACCTGTTATGGACCAATCTATGATAAAAGTAAGGATGGCGACCGTAGTCGAGGGCGACCCGAAGGCTTTCTTTTCATTAGCTACTACACCGAGGTGTACGAGAGGGCGCTACTCTTTTTCCTGGATTGTTCCACTTTACTCTTGATACGTACCTTATAATGTTGAGTGTTAAGCAAGGCGGCAGCAAGTACCATTTTCTGAGTCTTTGGTATGACTCAAACTAGGATTGAACCCCGATCTCCCGGGCCATTGGCGAACACTCTACCCACTTGACCAATGCGTCGGTATTAAGTATTGCAGCATAAACTGTTTGTACCTACGTCCCCACACATTTGTACGCGACCCTTACTGTCTAAATTTTTGTTTTTCCCAGAACTAAATGAGAGTGGAGTCCCCCGTGGAGTAATGGTCAAAGTACTGTACTACTCTGACTGAGTAAGTGAGTTCAAGCCCCAGTGGCGTTATTACGTTTACTTTTGAACAAATGCCCTTTCAGAGAGGTAACTACCCACAACACCGAGGCGCCTGTGGTGGTGTAAGGGTTAGCAAGCTCGACTAGCAAACCTACACGAGTGAGTTCGAGTCTCATTGGGTGCCCCTTTCATATGGCCTTGTGCCACATCTAAGCAAAAAGCTTAGTAAATTACCAACTACCCACAACACCGAGTTATGAGAAGTAACATCATTGCTGTTTTTCTACAAGAATGGTTTTGGCATTAAATAACCCATGAAGGTTTATATACCATTAAACTAAGAAGCTAAACTGGCCGATAAACAGACTGTTTCTGGTACGGGCAGAGTCCAACAAAGGCAGACTCGAGGCTTTAAGGCCCCAAGCATCGGCTGGGCTACCTTCGGGTGGGCAAGCTGCATCATAGTCCAGCAGGGTTCGAGCCTCGGCTCGTGTCCAACCTCCCTCTCCCGTAATCCCCACTTTAATCGACCTTCGGGTCATTGACCTTGTGTCAAGTTCTATCTGGTGGGAGCCAGTGACAAATATAGACTGTTTTTGATTTGGCCACAATGCTGCGCTAACTGTTATGGAATAAGAATAACTTGAAAATTTATCAGAAAAATTATATTTATAGAAGAGTAAATATAATTATCTTTATAGAAGAGTAAATATAATTATCTTTATAAAAGGGTAAATATTTTTGGTATGCAAGTAATAGTTTATAAAGATGTCAAAAATTATACAAAATATTGATTGAATAAAAGAAATTATATGAACATTTTTTTCAAAAACATTCTTTTTATAAATAAATTATTTAAGAAATATATACATACTTTTAACCACAAAATATATAGATACTTCTCACCTCAAAATATATATGCCCAGTCGACTGGGGCTGTAGAATACACCGACTGCTTCTCTGCTGAGGGAGAAGAGAGCCATTTCATCGAGTACCCTGATATCACATTAAATAAATTGATGGAGAGGCTCCAGTCCTCGAGTAGCCATTCATTGCCATTCTTCCCAGGTCCACTCTGACCCGAACTGATTAAACCAACTATGGGTAAAATTGAACTGTTTTACTGTTAAACTGAGGGCAAATAAATGACATACTGAATTGAATTGTTAGAAATAGAACTGTTTGACCATTTAACTGTGTGTAAACTAATGACTGATGTTTAATTGAATTCTTAGTGATACATAGGAATACTTGGAACCATTTAATTGTGTTCAAATGAATGAGCAATGTTGATTAGTGTTGAATACCAATATTTGAAACTCTTTAACTGTGTGCCTAAATTGAATTATTGGTATTAAATAGCAATACTTGGAACCATTTGACTCATTTGTGCAAATGAGTGAATAGTGTTCAATAGAATAATTAGTGTTGAATAACATTAGTTGTAACCACTTGACTGTCTGCAAACAAAAGATTATTATTGAATAGAATCATTATTGTTTGATAGCAATAATTGAAACCATTTAACTGCGCAGAAACAATAGCAATATTCGTGTGCAAACAAATTAGTTCTAACTGATTTAAAAACGAAATTGCCCACAAACTGTGAGCAAAAAAATGACTGATGTTGAATTGTGACAGTTACATAACAATACTTGAAACCATTTAACTGTGTGTAAAAATAATGAGCTAAGACTCGTTTAAAAAAGGTTATCTACAAAATGTATTTACAAGTCACATATATTTAATGTATATGTATAAATAGGATTTGCCATTAATAACCGACAATGGTTGATTTGTCATAAAACCCAACCAAACTAAACAAAATATATAGATAGTTCTAACTACAAAATTTATATACTTCAAACAACAAGATATATAGATACTTCTAAGTACAAAATGATGCGTTTGATGGAATGTCACTCACCCACTGGTTGTTATTTTAATCACTTTCCTAATATGCTACCATATACCCCAAACCATAGCATGATAGAAGCTGTTAAATATACAGTGCCCCCCCCTCTCTCTCACTCTCTCTCTCTCTCTCTGTAAATATGTCTTCCTGTGCTGAAGCTTAACACTGAATTTGATATTATATTCCAGTTTCGAGACACAATTGATATAATCGAAGACAAGTTGAACGCGAATTCTGAGTGGTACTTAATGATTTCCACTTATTCCAGGAAAATCAACTGATTTTAAATTAGAAATGCAAAACAGGAAAGAAAATCAGTCTCATTACTTTCAAGACTGATCTCCAATTTTCATGGAAACTACAATAAAGTTGGATAGAACAAGTTTTTAGCTACAAAATAGTTTCTGTTGTAGTTGTTGTTGTTTTCCTCATGGTCAGTAACATTGGCTATAATTTTTCAGCAAAAAGATTTTACCATGTGTTCATGTGTTGGAAAAAGAAGTGGGGACATGTCCACTTTTAGCGGACAGCCTCTAAAGTTAATTGACCAGTTCACAAGTCTCGGCAGCAATATCTCAACAACTGAAAATGATGTCAACATACGAGGGGCATACGATAAGTTTCTAGACTTTTTTCGTATGGGCATTTAAAATGGTCGTACACTCTTGACAATCCAGTATGTTACTGCTTTACATCTTATTAGATGACTGACCAATCTTTATGATTTCAGTTTCAAATGAACAGCTACAGTAGGAATTGGAATACACCCTACTAAAGCCTGATTGTCACTGCTGGTGAATTTCAAAAATGCAACCTGGACGTGAGGACACTTTAGAAGAACGATATGCAATAAAATTCTGTTTTAAACTTGGAAAAAATACCACAGAAACGTATAGAATGCTTCAGACTGCTTTTAGACCATCTTGCATGAATCGAGCATCAGTTTTTTGAGTGGCATAAGAGATACAAGGAAGACAGAGAGTCTGTGAGGGATGATGAGAGGTGTGGGAGGAGTAAGGAAGTTAATACACCAGAGTTGATTGGCCAAAGAGTTAGGGTTAGGGTTACTATGTTGAGGTTTTAAGGGAGTTCAGGAAGAGATTCGGTCAGAAGAGGTCAGCACTCTTCAAATCGGGTCAGTGGCATTTCCACCAGGACATTGCACCAGTCCACAACTCCATCCTTGTCACAGACTATTTGACCAAGATGTGCATCAAGACAGTTCCTCACCCTGCCAATAGTCCAGACCTTGCTCCCTGTGACTTTTGGTTATTCCCTAAGCTCAGAAGCTGTCGTTATGAGACAATTGAGAGATGAAAGAGGTTGGGACTAAGGTCATTAACACGCTCACACAAGAGGACTTTCATGGGGCGTTCCAGAAGTTGTTGGAACGGTACAACAAGTGCATTGCAGCCGGAGGAGATTACTTGGAAGGGGACTAGAGTTTCCTGTGTGTACTATCAATAAAAGTGCCCATACGAAAAAAATCTGGAAACTTATCGTATGCACCTCGTACCCCTACCGAAGGCATGGAGCGCTATTGACAGGTTATCGATTATATTGGACCTTGATCTCATTGTAAAAAAGAAGCCAAGAATTCTTCTCCACTGGGGAAGTATTAGTACTACTGTATGGATAGGCCACCTGAATGCTAACGAAATGCATGGAGAAAAAGCTATATGGAAACTACACAAGAATACTACATGCCATTTTGAACTAATCCTCGAAGCAACACCCTACAAAACCCCAGCTGTACTACCACTTACCTCCCATCTCACAAAGCATCCAAGTAAGTCAAAAAAGACATGCAAGGCTCTGCTGATGAAGTAAAGACGAATTCAAGAGTTACGTTCACCTTTGAACTCCTACACATTGACGGCAATGTTGGCCTACCAGCTAGGATTTACATGCATCACCTCTGCGCGAACACAGGATGCCCTCGAGAATACCTGCAAAGAGTGATGAACAATAGGGACAGATGGTTAGAGATATTTAGGGAACTCCATGCTATCAACGTGATTTGATGATGATGATGATGATGAGGAGGAGGAGGAGGAGGAGGAGGCGGGGTAGGAGGATATCTAAAGTGTGTTCTTTTTTCCGCATGTGTTTGCATGTACGAGCGTAAAAGAATGAGGCTTCAAAATAACTGCAGTTTATTTCGTGGGTAGGCAATATATACGTTTTATATTTAACATTTTTTTATACATCCTCTTGGATATGCGCCAATTTTACGGGGGTTTTTTTCCGCTTAATACGCAAAAATGATTTGCATATTAAGTTTAAAATGACAAATTATGACAAATAACATTTTTTGTTATTCACTTCCTATCTAATATTTTCTAAGATTGATAAATAAGCTTTCCTAATTAAATTAGTTATTCAAATAAAGCCATTGCCTGCCCTCGAACTGGTAACGACCTTAATCATTTTAAATCATAGCCACAGCCAATAACAGTGTAGAAATACAAGAAATAATAATGTTCCTTTGTGAATTGGCATGTCCGTTAGGAACCTTGTTGTGTGCCTCATTACAGATCCAGAAATCTCCTTTCGAACTCTCCCCTCTCCTCACTGTGGTTTGAATAATGGAGATATTGTCTCTGACCCTGCCAGGGAACTGTAAAGCCATATGACTCTATTAGCTAATCTGGTCAAATAGGCCATTTTACATTTTATACCCTTCTGCATACTGCTTGTTCATAGAACAATATCTGCATAATTCTACCATGGGTCACGTTTGTTTATCGTTTCTATTAATGCTACTTGTCTGTATATTATGTTTATTAAAAATTAAATGTTCTTTTATGTGCAAAAGTTTATCTTGTTTTCCCTTCTCTTGAGTTCAGTGTTAGTATAGTATGGAGATATTAATGCTAATGTTGGTTCTGGGTGAGTGGGGAATCGACTAAATATCTTCCCGACCAGATAGCATTCAAACAACCGATGCCCCACACATGATCTGACTCCACATATGAATGGCAAGTATGATTGCAACTATATAAGCAACTGTTCGGAATGATTTTACGACCTTATTCTGGTTGGTTGGTTGGTTGGTCGGTTGGTTAGCTGATCGTTCAGTCAGTCGGTTGGTTGGTTGGTTGGTTGACTGATCGGTCGGTTAGTCGGTCAGTCGGTCGGTTGGTTAGTTGCTTGGTTGACTGGCTCGTCGGTAGGTCAGTCAGTCGGTTGGTTGGTTGGTTGGTTGGTGACCAGTTTTAATATCTGTCAAGCGTAGTTGGGTTATAAAATGCCAAATTCATCTTTTTTATTCAAGAAATTATATCGTGTCAAGTAACTCTTCTGATTTAATAAGAATAATTTCAAAGTAATTGTAATTTCAAGTAAGTATTTCTAATACAAAACACATTTACAGGGTTTTGAATATGTTTTTATGATTTTAATAGGTCATTCTAAACAGGTAATTATTTCATACATACCTCCACTATCGATGTTTTAAGGATCAATGTATTAAGAAAGTTTCAGATCATTTTAAATAGGTAAATATTTCATACATTGGCAAATGAGTAGAGGGTTCGCTAATGGTCCGGGAGACCAAGGTTCAATCCCAGGTCGAGTCGTATCAAAGACTCAAAAATGGTACTTGATGCCGCCTTACTTAACACTCTGTATTATAAGGTAAGGATCAAGGGTAAAGTGGAGCTATCCAGGAAATGCAGTAGCGCCTTCCCCTACACCTCGGTGTAGTAGCTATTGAAACGGGAGCCTTCGGGTCACCCTCGACTAAAGGGAGACAACTTTACTTATTTACTTGCACTATCAATGTTTTAAGAGCCAATGTATTAAGAAAGTTTCAGGTCATTTTAAACAGCTAAATATTTCATAATTACTTACACTGTCACTGTTTTAAGGGCCAGTGTACATTTAGCAATAAATCATCGCATACGGAGTTCTTTGAAACAATAATAAAACCCTTACAGGTACTACCACTCCGAAACAGAGTGGAACTGGAAGTAATAACATCGAATGGGTCACTCCACACTCCTCAAAGCTTCAGAACTGGAGCCTCATTACCGTACGAAATTTTAGTGCCATACCGAACACACGCTTTTTTTTTTTTTGTGGTGCTGGGGGGCTCTAAACATTTTGTTAGGGATGCAGTTACCGTATCCTAAGCTCCACCGACAGAACAGTAGGTAATTTTGAAATCAGAAATTTGTTAAATTTCATTTCTGAAATGTTAATCATTTGAGATGTTGTCCATAAAAGATAATGTTAATCCGTTTACTTTGTTTGATAATGGATTTATTGCTGCTTGTCCAGGATTTTGATCCTCGCTGTGTTCTCCTCATACTTCTAGTCTTTTGGTGCTGGTACAAAATAACCCACCAATAAAAATTGTCATTGAATCTGTCAAAGATTATACAGAATTGTAATATTTACATTCACTTTTCAGATGAGAATAAATTTGGATTAATTGATTCATATTTTACTGAACAGTTACCGTATATACGTCGCACTTTGTTTTACTAAAAATATCTTTTAAAATTCCCCTACGTCTTATATACCATATGTAGGTTTAAAATTCGTAATAGTCGGTCGAAATTAGCTATCAGGCAACTCCTATTAGCTTAGACTTTAGAGAAACTTTCATATACCTATTGTCATTATTCAAAAGGCAATTATGCAAATTAAAAGTGTTACGTTGATAATATTCATTATATTAATCTCATCACGTTTAATATTACTACTTTGTTTTTTTTCTTGATTTGATCAGTTGAAATTGGGATGCGTCTTATACACCCGTGCGTCTGATATGCCGTCAAATAAGGTAAGTCACAAAATTACGGCTTTAACTAGCTACAATGCGGCTGTCAGTCATCTTTCTTTTCTCTTTTACTTAAAAGGTATTGAATTATACTCGATCTGTAATTTTTAGAAATTATCTATATCTTTAAAAAACATGAAGCAAATGACTGAAACTCTTTTAGATAGATAGATAGATAGATAGATAGATATTCGTAATCTGAGATAGATAGATAGAGAGATAGATAGATAGATAAATTATCAAGCAGATGTGGCAGTTGCATAGATCTGATATTCTCATACTGACGATATCGCAGTGTATTGCCGAGGCACTCTGTCTTCGGGATAATGATGTTTCAGCTTCGAACACTGTTTTTTTTTTGCCTCAATAGCTGTAAAAGGTCATTAAATTATTCCCACTTAAATCTAAACTTATAAAAAAACAATCACCATTTTTTTTGTAACGCACAAAAATATGTCACGATTTGCATTCAGCTTTTTTCACCCATGGCCAATAATAATAATAATAATAATAATACAAACGGATCACCTAATCTCGGCCCGAAGACCAGATCTTATCATAATCAACAAAAAAACAGAGAATCTGCAAAATTGTCGACTTTGCTGTCCCGGCGGACCACACAATAAAACTAAAAGAATGTGAAAAGAGAGATAAGTACCTCAACCTTGCTAGAGAATTGAAAAAACTATGGAATATGAAGGTGACAATTATACCAATTGTGATTGGTGCCTTTGACACGGTAACTAAAGGATTATTAAAGGGACTGGAAGATTTGGAAGTTGGCGACCGAGTGGAGACCATCCAAAGAACAACATTATTGAAAACTGCCAGAATACTGAGAAGAGTCCTGGAGACTTGAGGAGACTTGCTGTCACTCAATCTCCAGTGAAATACCATCAGCTTACGCTGATGTGAAAACTCTAATGAGTAAATAATAATAATAATAATAATAATAATAATAATTGACGTTTATACTAATTATAATTGGTGCTCTTGGTACAGTTACCAACAGATTATTAAAGCGACTGGAGGACTTGGAAATAACAGGACGAGAGGAGAGCATCCAAACTATTATTGAGATCAGCCAGAATACTTAGAAGAGTCCTGGAGACTTGAGGAAACCTGCTGTCACTCAAACTCTATTCAAAGACCATCAGCTAACGCTGACGTGAAAAACTCTCCAGGAGTAAAAATAATAAATGAAATAAATAAAAAAATGAAGCATGTGTTACATTGGCTGATGTACGGATGGCCAAAAATTACAAAATCTAATATTAGCCAAAAGTACATCCTTAATATGGAAGCACCATTATATGATGGCAAATATTCTCGTGGGAAATAATGGTATAAATATTATTGTATCTTTTCTAAGACAGTTTTGGTTTCTTTGTTTTATGGCATATCAACATTTGAGGGTTATTTATGCCAGAGCTATCCTTGAAGAATAACGGTAGTAGTACTATTTAACCAATAGTTGGGGTGGGTATCAGGGTGTTCATACCTTTCCCAGGGGTTTTAGTTCGAAAGTGAACGTAATGGCGCGACTGGAGTTCGAACACAGCCACAACTCCAGGTGGCCTCCTCCGATACTAAGTGTGATCAACACAAAAACTCTAGATTCTTTTATTCAAAATTCAGATTTAAGACCAGTGCACATCTGAGCACTTTATATGATAAAAGGATAATGTATTGACGTCTGAACAACTGTCTAGACCAGAGATCCCCAAATTACAACTCACATGCCATTCGTACTGCCCTACATCCAACTTTCAAAATTTTATTTCACCTTTTGAGGCTGACTTTAAAGAAGGACCATTAAAACTGAAGGTCGTACTCATTGATCTTCCGTGTTGGGAAGATTTGAATTCTAAATTTGTTGCTTGCCATATCCTCGATTTCTTTAAGAACCACGAACTTCCATCTGGACGATACCTCAAATTTATTACCCACACCCAGCAAGTGGTGAGCATGTTTGGCACTATATACTGCTATGAACAGCTGTTCTCTGCAAATTGAAACATGCTAAGGGTACGATGCATTCGCTACTGTCAAATCATCACTTGTCTGATGATCTCCCTCCGTTAACCTCTTCATTTTATTCTGGTGTTTTGTGAAAGCAAATATCAAATGTCTTATAAATCAATTTACGTTTGTTTCATGGTGAATCTAACTAGGGTTTATTCTATTCTTTTTAGATCGTTTCTCCGGGCTCGCCTGAATTAAGTTTTGTGATTCTCGTGTAGAAAAGGTTGATTAGGTTTGGTTTGGTTTGGTTTTGTGGTAAATCATTCCTTGTAGGTTATTTAATGCCAAATCTTCTGCATATATATATATATATATATATATATATATATATATAATCTGGTTGAGTTTGCTTTGGTTTGGTTTGGTTTGGTTTGGCTGTGTTGGGTTTTATAGCATATCAACCTTTGTTGATTATTTAATGCTAATTCCTCTTTAAACATATATATTAAATACATATGATTTATAAACACATTTTGTTGATAACATTTTTAAACGAGTCTAAGCTCATTTTATTCACACACAGTTTAATGACTTCAAGTATTGCTATATTACAGTCAGAATTTAACATCAGTCATTTATTTGCACAGATAATTTGTAGATATTTTCATTTTTAAATGAGTTAGAAGTAATTTGTTATTTGTATTGCTATTGTTTTTACGGTTGATTTGTTTCAATTATTGCTATCTGATACAACTTATTCTATTCGATATTAATCATTTGTGTTGCACACAGTGAAATGGTTACTAGAATGACTATTTAACACTAAATATTTTATTCAACACTATTCACTTATTTGCTCACAGTCAAATAGTCGCAATTATTGCTGCGTAATACCAATGATAAAGAAACGGTAGATTTGGTAAAACCTGCATTATGAGAAAAAATAAGTGGAAAAGTAGATAAACAGAGTATTTCGGTTTATCCACTTTCCCACAATACCAGTAATTCAATTTAAGCACACATTTAGAGTTGCAAGTATTGCTATGTATTACTAACAATTCAATTAAACATCATTCATTTATTTACACACAGTAAAATGATTAAAAAGTTCTATTTCTAAGAATTCGGCTTCGCATAAATCATTTGTTTGCACATTGTTTAAATGTAAAACAGTTCTATTTGACCCCTAGATCGGATCCGATCAGATACTACCACTCCAGGCCAGAGAGGACCTGGGAGCAATGGCAATGAACGAGTACTCCGCATTCCTCAAAGTTCCAGGGCTGGAGCCTCACCATCAGATTATTTAGTGTCATATATCCAGGACACTCAGGGGGGATATCCCCTCTGCAGAGATGCAGCCGATGTATTCTACAGCCCTGGCTGATTGGGCTGGAAATGGTTGGGGACTTTTGGTCTAGTTTCGTTTAAACAAGTCAGAGCTAATTTGTAAAAGAAATTTATAAAACTACTCTCGATAATTTCATATCAACAGTTTTTGACGAAACATAGGTTTGTGCAAGGGCAGTATCCTTCATACTCACCATATTTAGCTCAATGTAATTTTTTCTCCGTTCTTAAACTGAAAATTCATCTGATAGTTAAGATTTAAAGACGTGGAAGATATTGAAAGAAATACAACAAATCAGTTTTACATCAAAAGAGAAATTTCATAGGTACTTCGACCAAGTGAAAACTCACAGAAATAAGTGTGTTGAAATCTAAGGGAACTTTTTCGAAGAAAATTAATATTTCACTCATTTCTCATTTCTATCTTGGTAAATACGGCTTCATTCTCAATTTTTTAACACACCTGTACAATAGTATATACGCAAGGCCAAAAATTAAAAAAAAAAAACAGCAGTACAGACTATTTGATGTTTGAGGACTAAAGCAGTATTACTACTAATCCAGCGGACACCAGGAGTATCTTACAATACCAACAGACTTTGTTGGCTTTTTGTCACATCATGGGAATGCCATATCAAGATATAAACTCTATAAAGAGGCTGCATCTTCATATGACATTCCCATGACATGACAAATCCTTTGTTGTATTCACAACTCCCCAGCAATAAAGTGTTAATTCAATGATGCAAGATTAAAATTAACTGACTAGATGACAAGTCAATTCACTGAATTAGAAATGGAATTTCAATGAAATTCATGTGATGTTAGTGTATGAAATCTTAATAAGGAATTATTAATTCAACGATATTCTTTTGAAATTTATGAGAAAATGCAGACAACTATGACTAGGATTTGAACTCGGGTCACCGTGTCCATTTCCTATGACGATAAACATTATATCACAGGCGTTTCTCTCTCTCTTTCTCTCTCTCTCTATCTCTCTCTCTCTCTCTCTCTCTCTCTCTCTCTTGCTCAGTATATATATATATATATATATATATATATATATATATATGCCCATATACCTGAATATGGGTTGAATGGGAAATCGTCTAGCGAGTACCAAGGGAACTGTTTTGTAGCCGTGTCTGTACTACAGTCTTGATACACCACCAGAATCTTAACAAAACGCCTAAAGAATGCTGAGTATTATTTTAAACAAATCTAAGGAGCAGCATCCTATAAACCACTAGCTGTACAGCCACTTGTCTCCCATCTCTCAAACTATCCAAGTAAGACAAGCAGTGAACTTTCAGAAGTAATACGCAACGTTCTCCCATGAACTCCGACAGATGGATGAACAAATGTGGGCCGACCAGCAAAAACTTACATTCATCAGCTCTAAGTGGATACTGGATGCCATCTAGAGGACTTGCTTAGATCGATAGGTTAGAGAGTTAAGGTAATCCGTGCTGTAGGTACTCTTTAATGAGGATAATGAAATATAGCTTCAGCTTCGATACATTTTGAGTACACTTTGTGCTCAGCTGCTCCGTCACTTTGTAAATTAGATATTAAAAGATGCAATGAATCCAGAAAGTTCATGTCATTTTTCTTTTTTTTTTTCCTTCTTTTTCATTTTGTGTGTGTGTGTGTGTGTGTGTGTTTTAATTGCAAACAAGACTGACCTTAAATAATCCAAATAACGGTGATGTCATACAATTGAAATCGTCCCAGCAGATCAATTCATCGAAAAGGTAGAAATGCAGTTTGAGTACTGCGAATTGAAGCAGGGTAACTTCTGTATTGATTGTTTCTCAAGGAGAAAGGGTTTCTTAGCCAGCTGGCTTGACATTTAAAAGTCCTGTCCCTTCGGTGGATTTGAACTCCGACCACCAACATCTGATACGGTTTGTGCATCTAAGTTTGAAAGACAAGTATTCTATCCGCATCTAAAATGACATAGCATGGATAGATAGATGAACAGTCTGACTTATATATATATATATATATATATATATATATATATATATATATATATATATATATATATAACACAAATGAACAGGCTGCTATCTATCTCTGTTTATGTATGTCTAAAAGTAGATAAATAAGTAGAAATAGATAGATATGAACACATTTGTTTGATAGATAGATAGATAGATAGATAGATAGATAGATAAACAGGTTGAAATAGATATTAAGAGATAGATCAATCAATTGATAGATAAGCAGACCTCCATATATATATAGAGAGAGAGACGGGAGAGAGAGAGGGGGGAAGAGGAAGAGGGAGAGACGAAGAGGCTAAAATAGAAAAAAAGAGATGAACAGATCGTGATTAAGAGATAGATAGATAGATAGATAGATAGATAGATAGATAGATAATGAACAAACTTCGAGAGCACGTGGGTGGGATAAAGATTTAAAATAACCGAATAGGAAACAGGACGATCAGAAACACCTACGCACCATGCGATTTTATTATCCAGACTGGATTGAATTCGCGCAAGCGCGCATGCGCACGTGTGTGTTTGTGTGTGTGTGTGTGTGTAACATTGGGAGACCGATATTTTAGCTTCTTTTTGTTATATTAGAAGCAGCGCAAATAATAGCAACTGTAGTTGTTATAGCAGTCTGCGTCGTCTTTATTCTAAAGTAGAAGGAAGAAATAACATTACCCGTCCTACAATCAGAAAGTAGTAGTAGTTGTAGTAGTAGTTGTAGTAGTAACACCGGTCATAGTTATTGTGCTGATGATGATAATGGTGGTGCCAGTAGTCGTAGAAGAAAAATAAGTGCTTGTCCGTCTTCCTCAATTTGAACATCCCATCTCGTCAGTCATATTTTGCATCCAATTCTGGAATCGAGAGACGCATACAAATCTCTCTCTCTCTCTCTCTCTCTCTCTCTCTCTCTCTCTCTCTTTATGCGTGACTTAGTATGAGAAAGTCGGTCTTTGAATCGTTCATTATCTATCTATCTATCTATCTATCTATCTGTGTGGGTGGGTGTGTTCAGTTACCCAACCCCTCTGCATGAGCAGGATGCGACACAAGGTCAGTTTTTTAAGCGGAGTTTAACAGGTTGAAAGGCAGAATTTTTCTTCTCTTACACTGGTTGCCATATCAAAGTTGAAAGGACACAGCCTGCCCTACTATTTAGCCCTAGCTGGAGAGAGAATAATTGGACTCATACCTTTCCCAGTTCTATTAACGCTATGTGAAATGCAAACAGCTTCGTCCAGGATTGAACTCGGGTCCCAATATCCATTTTTTTCGGCGGTAACTATTACACCACGAGCACCTCATCTATCTATCTATCTATCTATCTATCTCAGTCTGTTCTTATATATCTATTTTGTTTTCAGCTTGATTATTTCTTTGTACCAATGCATGTGTACGAGTATATGTAAAAGAAAGAAAGGGGCAAAGTTACTCTCTCTCTCTCTCTCTCTCTCTCTCTGTTTCTTTCTTTCTTTCTTTCTTTCTCCTATCCTTCCTCCTTCTCTGTAAATCTCTGATTTTCTCTCACAGTCTATTTATCTGTCAGATATCTCTCTCTCTCTCTCTCTCTCTCTCTCTCTCTCTCTCTCTCTCTCTCTCTCTCTCTCTCATTCTTCCTCCTTCACTCTAAATCTTTTCTCTCACAATCAATTTATCTGTCAGACCTCTCTCTCTCTCTCTCTCTCTCTCTCTCTCTCTCTGTTTCTTTCTTTCTTTCTTTCTCCTATCCTTCCTCTTTTTCTCTAAATCTCTGATTTTCTCTCACAGTCTATTTATCTGTCAGATCTCTCTCTCTCTCTCTCTCTCTCTCTCTCTCTCTCTCTCTCTCTCTCTCTCTCTCTCTCTCTCTCTCTCTCATTCTTCCTCCTTCACTCTAAATCTTTTATTTTCTCTCACAATCTATTTATCTGTCAGACCTCTCTCTCTTTCTCTCTCTCTCTCTCTCTCTCTCTTTCTTTCTTTCTTTCTTTCTTTCTCCTTCCTCCTTCTCTCTAAATCTCTTATTTTCTCTCACAGTCTATTTATCTGTCAGACCCCCCTCTCTCTCTCTCTCTGAATCTTTCAATTTTCTTTTTTTTTTTGGAGGGGGGAGGGATCCATACAAACACATGTATCTAAAATGACATAAATCTATCATTGAGTTTTTGATTAACCTTGCTAAGTTTGGTTCAAGGTTAGTATTGCTGGAATACGACTGAATAACAAATATTTTACGTTAACGTGATGAGTTTGCATATTATCGCGCCACAGTCGGCGTCCTTGTTGACTTTATGGATGTCTGTTTTTTGGAAACATATTTCATGGCCGTTCAATGCGCGATTTCTTGAATCAGTGCATAGGACGAGAAGGAAAAATGTGCGTCTTATACGAAAGTAAGGCTGAGCTCAGGGCCTACGAACAAGTAAAAACAAATATATCTCGGGGCACTAATCTAAGTGAGTAAAGATCAGACCAAGAGGTCATTAGTTAAAGAAAAAAAATCATTTTGCCGTTCTACTGAACCATAGAGTGAAAATAAAAGAAAGCGATGATCGACAAATACTTGGATCTTGCCAGAGTCCTGAAAAAGCTATGGTACTTCAAGTGACGATGATACTAATGTAGTTGCTGTGTTTGAAACAGTTTCTAAAGGCTTAGAAAAGAGACTTGGGCTGTTTGATATTAGAGGAGGAATTGAGGATATACAGACCACAGTATTGTTAAGATCAGCTTGATTACTTATAAGAAACATAGAGACTTTAGGAGACTAGATGTTACTTAGGCTTCAGTTAAAACTGATGTGAAAAACTCACATATAGTGAAAATAATAGTAATGATACATTGCACACGAAATGACCTGGGCATGGATAAGAATAGGAAGCCTAAATAAAGAAATAGTATCATTATTAATAGCAACCAAAATAACATCGTAAGAACTAATTCTGTAAAACTCAAAATAGCTAAAACCTGAGAATTGTAAGAATAGGTTTCGTGGCGAAAGACACAAAACTGTAAGTCACATAATAAGTGAATGCTGCGACCTGGCTTATACGGAGTACAAAAACTAGCTGGGAAGATGATCCACTGAGAATTATGCAAACGAATAAATTTTGAACATACGGATAACGGGAGCACAAACCACAAACTCTCCAAGAAAACAGGACCCACAAAATCCTGTGGAACTTTAAGATAAAAGCGGATCACAGAATCCAAGGCCGAAGACCAAAACTAATTGTATGTATCGACCCAACCCCTCTGAGCGAAGTTTTTCTTCTCCTTGACCGGTTGCCATGCCAAGGAAAAAGAGATCAGTCTCCCCGGCGATTTTAACCTTAGCTGGAGAAAGAATAGTAAAATTCATACCTTAACTCGTTCAGGATTTGAATTTGGGTCGCCATGTCCAGTTCCTGCGACAGTAACCAGTGCACAACGGGCACCAGATCTGGTTGTGAGAAATAAGAAGTATCAGTGGAATTTGTCATTCCAGTAGTTAAAAAAAAGCTGTGAAATGTGGAAGTTACAGTGATATCAATCATATTCGAAGCACTCGGAACAATCCTCACTAAACTGTCATTCGGGGGGGGGGTCCCCGTGGTGTAATGGTTAAAGCGATGGACTGCGGACTCGTAGTAAGCGAGTTCGTACTCCAGTCACGCTATTACGTTCACTTTTGGGCAAATACCCTTGGGAAATGTATGAACCCCCTTATCCTCCCAGCTATGGGTTAAATAGTACCATTACTGTTTTTTCTAGGAGAATGGCTTTGGCATTAAATAACCTACAAAGGTTGATATGCCATTAAACAAAGAAACCAAACCGAAACCTAACCTGTTATTCAAACTCCAATAAAAACCACAGTTGCTAAGAGTGTGAAAAACTCGTAAGGAGTATAATAATGATAATAATAATAATACTGAAAATGCTGTAGAACATAAGGTTGACGGTGATACCAACGGTAGTTGGGGTACTAGGAATAGTCCCCAAGTGGTAAGAAAAAAGACTAGCGGAATTGGAAAATCAGAGAAATTGGAAAATCAGAGAAAGAATCGAGACCATACAAACCCTAGCATTGTTAAAATCGGCTAGAATACTAAGAAGGGTCCTGGAGAGCGAAAACTTGCAGTCGCTCAGAATCCAGTAAAAATCATCAGCTGGTGTTGGTGTTAACAACTCACAAAGAGTAAGATGATGAAAATAATCTGGGACTCACAAAAGGATTGAACAACCCCAGACTTGACCTACTCTTAATTGACAAGAAGAAAATAATTTGTCATCTCGTGGAGATTGCGGTTCCCGCGGACTACAGACAGAAAATAAAAGAAAAGCGAAAACACAGAAAAATACTTGGTTCTTGGCAGAGACCGGAAAAGCAATGGAATATGAAGGTGACTGTGATACCAATTGCAGCTGGTGCACTTGGAACAAGAGACTGGGAGAATTAAAGATCAGGGGAAGAATCGATTCCATCCAGATCTCAGCACTGTTAAAATCAGCAAGAATACATAGAAATATCTTAGAGATCTGATTGATATCATTCAGGTCTGGTGAGAAAAAACACACAAGGAATAACAATAATAATAATAATAATAATAATAATAATAATCTCGGCCCGAAGACCCGACCATATAATAATCAACAAAAAGAAGGAAAAACAGCAAAATTGTCGATTTTGCTCTCCCGGTTAACCACAGAATAAAACTGAAAGAATGTGAAAAGAAGGATAAATACCTCGACCTTGCTAGAGAATTGAAAAACTATGGAATATGAAGGGGACAATTATACCAATTGTGATTGGTGCTTTTGGCACGGTAACTAAAGGATTATTAAAGGGCCTGGAAGATTTGGAAGTTGGCGGCCGAGTGAAGACCATCCAAACAACAACATTATTGAAGACGGCCAGAATACTGAGAAGAGTCCTGGAGACTTGAGGAGATTTGCTGTCACTCAATCTCCAGTGAAAAACCATCAGCTTGCGCTGATGTGAAAAACTAATAAATAATAATGATAATAAAATACACAGCAAAATAGCAAATGAAGATTATACGGTAATAGAGACTAAACAAATTATCACAAAATATGCGACTGTAGCAAACTAGCACAAAAGGAATATAAGACTAAACACAACTGAGTGGGTAAGGAGATCCACTGGGAATTATGCAAGAAATTGAAATTTGCCCATACTACCGAATGGTATGTGCACAAACCAGAGTCCGTCCTAGAGAAAGAAACGCATTAAATTCTCAGATTTTGAGATACAAGCAGACCCCCTAATCCCAACTGGATGACCAGACCAAGGGATAATTTACAAACCAAAGGAAAACCTACTAAATAGTTGACTTTGCCGTCCCTGCCAATAATAGAGTCAAAATCAAAAATCAAAGAAAGCGAAACGAGAGACAAAGACTTAGACCTTGCCAGAAAACTAAAAAAAAAAAAGCCGAGGGACATGAAAGTAACGGTGATACCAACTGTAATTGGTGTGCTTGGAAAGTTCCCCAAAGACTTGGAAAGGAGGTTGGAAAAGTTGGAAACTGGAGGATGAATCAAGAACCCCTAAACTACAATATTAAGATCGGCCAGAATACTGAGAAGAGTCCATGAAACTTGGGGAGTCTTGCTGTCACTTAGACTCCGCTGCCAAGTTGGCTAGGGCCGTAGAATACACCGACTGCATCTCTGCAAAGGGGTAAAACCCTACCAACGAGTGTCCTGGATATGACATTAAACCATCTGGTGGTGAGGTTCTAGCCTTGGAGATTTAGAGAATGCGAAGTACTCCTTCATTGCCATCGCCCCCAGTTCCACTATGACCCGAACTGGAAGCATCTGATGGATCAAATAGAACTATTTAACATTTAAACTGAGTGCAAACAATATGCTATATTGAATTGTTAGAAATAGAACTGTTTGGCCATTTAAGTAGGTGTAAACAAATAACTGGTATCTAATTGAATTGTTAGTGATACATAGAAATACTTGGAACCATTTAACTTTGTTGACTTATGCTCAATTGAATTGTTAGAAATAGAACTATTTGATCATTTAAGCGTGTGTAAACAAATAACTGGTATCTAATTGAATTGTTAGTAATACATTGCAGTTCTTGGAACGTTTGACTGAGAGCAAATGAATGAGTATTGTTAAATAAAATCATTAATGTTGAATAGCAATACTTGAAACTTTTTAACTGTATGTATAAATTGAATTAGTGGTATAACATAGCAATACTTGAAACCATCTGTGAGCAAATGAATTAATAGTGTTCAATAGAATGATTAGTGTTGAATAGCAATGCTTGTAACCATTTCACAGAGTGCAAACAAATTATTGGTATTGACTGGAATTATTAGTGTTAGATACCAATTATTGAAGCCATTTAAGTGTATAGAAACAATAGCATTACTGGTGTGCAAGCAAATTAGTTCAAACTGATTTCAAAATGAAATTATATATATATATATATATATATATATATATATATATATATATATATATATCCACTTAAATATGTGCAAATAAATGTCTGATGTTTCATTGTTACTGTTACATTGCAATACTTGAAACAAAAAAAAGAACTCAGGTTCGTCTAAAAATGTGATAAACAAAATGTGTTTACAAAGCATATATTTAATACATTATGAAGAGGATTTGGCATTTAATAACCTTCAATGGTCGACATGTCATAAAACCCAGCCAAACCAAATCATATATATTTAATACATATGTATAAAAAGGATTGGGCATTAAATGACCTACAATGGTTGACATGCCATAAAACCCAAACAAACCAAATCATATATATTTAATATCTATGTATAAAAAAGAATTTGGCATTGAATGACCTGCAATGGTTGATGTATCATAAAACCCAACCAAACCAAATTAGACTCCAGACCAACAGCTAAAGCTGGTGTGAAAAACTGGCCGGAAGTATATTAATAATATCAGATGAGGATTAGTTTTATCAAAAAATGTTCCGAAAACTATTATCCAGAAAATCTTCTGAGAGTTTGAGATAAAAACGGATCGCCCAATCTCGGTCACAAAAATTAAACCTAGAAACCAAGAAGAAATTAACGTATCAGATAATGGACTTCACCTTTCCCACAAATCCCTGATGTGAATTTAAGGAAAGTTAAAATTCTCGAGAAAGATTTTTCAAAAAGTTGTGACATAAAAGGTTACAGTAATATCGAACATTGGCAGAACACTCGGAGAAATTACCAATACCTTTGAAGAGAATGAGGACTACAGAAATCCGAGAAAGAACTGAAACTGTCCAGACTACAGCATTGATGAGCTTGGCAAGGATACCGAGAAGGGTCCTGGAAAGCTGAAGAGACTTGCTGTCACTTAAACTTCAAAGAAAACAACCTGTTATTATTGTTATAACAAAAACTTGCAAAGAGTAAAATGATGAACGAAAAAGTACTATTGTATAAAAACCTGATAAAATTTCCAATCAAACAATAAAATTAGCAACAAGTTTTAAGTTTTCCCGAAACTTGTTACTTATAAGTTTATTGGTATCCCTGATTCAAAAGATTTTATTTATTTTTTTTTTAATTTATTAAATTTATCTTTATTTATTTATTCATCTATTTATTTTATTTTATTTATTTATTTATTTTTACAAAACAATTTTGAAAAAATAAGTTTCCTTTGGTAACCAGAACATATAGGTATATTCATCGTCATAAGATTAGAACAAGATATTACTTGGAAATTTTCTCCAAAGTTTAAAGTTTTGTAGTTCACAGTATAAAGAGAAAATATGTATCTGGTAAATGGGCTTTGGTTCTGGAGTGCCTGGAACTGTGGAGTCCCTTCGTAATTGGTTCAAGGGGCTTAGAATAACGATGACTATATCCCCAGTGGGGTGTCCTAGGTATGACGCTAAACTGCATCTGATAGTGAGGGTTCATTTCTTGAGATCCCGTGAATACACAGTCATCCTTTCATTGCCATTACTCCCAGGTCCACTCTAACCCAGTGTAGTAATACCGCTTAGGGGCTCATCTATTGGTAAGATAGATCTGTTTGAAAATTATTTGTGATCGATTAGACCACGAGCAAAATAAAACCTCTTAAGAAACAACAAGACAAAAAATATAAATATGATTGTACAAGGAACATGATTCTCTAACTTCTTGGCTTAAAATAACCCTAGACCGTTTGAAATGTCATTGAAATAAATCAGTCAATTCATAATTCGTATTATTCCCAGGTCCACTCTGACTTAGTGTGATTGTATCTTTCAGGGTCCCATCAATGTGTCAAAAAAATGTGTCCCATCTAAGAGTCAAATAAATGTGTCTCACCAGTGAGTCAAATAAATGTGTCCCATCTGTGTGTCAAATAAATGTGTCTCACCAGTGAGTCAAATAAATGTGTCCCATCTAAGAGTCAAATAAATGTGTCCCATCTATGAGTCAAATCAATGTGTCTCATATGTCCCATCTATGAGTCAAATAAATATGTCCCATGTGTCCCATCTATGAGTCAAATAAATGTGTCCCACCAGTGAGTCAAATAAATGTGTCCCATCTATAAGTCAAATAGATGTGTTCCATCTGTGAGTCAAGTAAATGTGTCCCATCTATGAGTCAAATCAGTTCTCCTTTGTGCTTTTCTATGTAGTTCTCGAGTCGTTGTATCGATGGGTCAATGCTGTTTTCAATGCTGGCAAGTCCTCTTCCTCCCTCCTTTCTTGATACATATAGTCTGTCAACGTCATCTCTGGGACGTAATGACTTATGCATGGTCATTAGTTTTCCTGTTCTTTGGTCCACATTATTATTTTTATTGATTTAAAAGAGTTACTTGAAACCATATAACTGAATACAATTTATTTGCATTCGATAGGAAGACTTGAAACCATATAACTGTGCGCAAATTAATTGTATTTGATAGGAATACTTGAAACCATATACGTGGTCCTTCAATAAGTTTCCAGAATTTTTTGTACAGGTATTTAGAATTGTCGTAGACACTTGAGAATTCAATATGTTATTGCTATACGTCTTATGAGATGACTGACCAATTTTTATGATTTCAGTTTCAAATGAACAGCTACAGTAGGAATTGGAATACACCCTACTAAAACCTGATTGTCACAGCTGGTGAATTTCAAAAATCCAATCTGGACGTGAGGACACTTTAGAAAAAGGATATGCAATAAGATTCGGTTTTAAACTTGGAAAAAAATACCCTAGAAACGTATGGAATGCTTCAAACTGCTTTTGGAGCATCTTACACGAATCGAGCATCAGTTTTTGAGTGGCATAGACATTCAAGGAAGCCAGGGAGTCTGTGAGGGATGAAGAGGGGTGTGGGAGGAGTACGGAAGTCAATACACCAGTGTTGATTGGCCAAACGGTTAGGGTTAGGGTTACTATGTTGAGGTTTTAAGGGAGTTCAGGAAGAGATTCCGTCGGAAGAGGCCAGCACTCTTCAAATCGGATCAGTGGTATTTCCACCAGGACAATGCACCAATATAATTGCTTGAAATAACCCAGCAAATCTTGATATGTCGTAAAACCAACTGCCTAACCTAAAAGAATTCATTTATATTATAGTTATATATATATATATATATATATATATATATATATATATATATATATATATATATATATAACGTGGCGTGTGGCTATGTATACTTTTGTAGGTAAACGTATTTCAACGTTACTGAAATATTCCACAGCAAAAACATGTGTTGAGTGAATCATGAGAAAACAGTTATAACTTGAGACATAATCCTCATCACTCGAAGCGGGGACAAAATAAAAGCACATCTCACAGTAAATATATGTACGAAGTGATATTGAAAAGCACTGATAATTCAAGACTAAGATGCATAATGCGAGGTTTTTACAGACAATGAATTTTTCAGAATTTTTAGGATTGTAATCATGACTAATTACCCGGCGTAGACGAGTACTTCAACTAGTATACGTCAATCTCGTATAGCTCAGGCACAGAATAAGATTGCCCACTCGAAGTCGTCAGGACAGCAGAAAAAAATAACGAAGTACGTTCATGTTTTTAATTTTAACGTTTTTTATACTGATGTTTCTATTCAGGAAGTAGTGAAAGGATTTAATTAGTATTTCATAGCAATTACAACTATATCGAGAAATTGGTCGATTTTTTTTTAATGATGTTCAATGAGAATCATAAAATCATTACTTTTATATAAAAACAAACCTTTTTCTGATTGGATATGAAAAACATAAACTACGTTTTTTGTTTGTTTGTTTGGTTTTTTTTTTTGCTTTTGTGAAAAAGGAATTTATAGATAATCTAAGTAAGAGTAAAATTATCCATATTATTCAAATCTACTGCTTTCGATCATTGTCTGGTCATTATCAAGGACCAAAAAGATAGTTTATATTTGTTTCTGCTTTCCATCAGACAGGACGACACAAGGTCAATGACCCGAAGGTCGATTGTAGTGGGAGGTCGGGCTCGAGCCGAGACTCGAACCCTGCTTGACTATGCTGGTCATCATCGCCCACCCAAAGGAGGCCCAAAGGACCAGAAAGATAGTTGTTGTTCGTCATCAGGAGAAAACTGTGATATTTAATTGCTTTTTATTTCAGCGTTTCTCATAATTTTGAATTTACGTAATTAGTTTCACCTTGAAAAGACCGGGAAAACTATTCCTATTAATAGTTTTGTTTCTTTGTTTAAAGGCATATCAACCTTCATGGGGTTTTAATGCCAAAGCCATCCTTGTAGAAGAACAGTAGTAGTACTATTTAATCCCTTAGCTGGATAAATAATACGGTACATATTTTTCCCAAAGGTATTAGTCCGAAATTAAATGTAATAACATTAATGGAGTTCGAACTCGCTTACTACGATCTTGCAGTCCTGTATATTAGCCACTGCACCACAGAGACTTCCTCTGGTATTAATGTTTTCAGATCAGCGTTTTACGTTAAGAACGTTGTGATTTAAAATTGGATATAGTCCATAGTATAAGCGGCTAGACATTTTCTTTTTCATCCTTCATTTTTTTTCTTTTGAAATTTCTAGGGAGCCTTCTTCGATAATCCTTGAATCACATGGAAGCATCGAATATGTGGTTGAATAAAAGATTAAAAAATAAGCAGAAAACTAGATATCCAATAATCATGAGTAAACAAAACCCTAAGAAAGAACGGCACAAAAAATGTTGGCGAGGGCTACACCTGAAAGACCTGCAAAGATTAAAGCCCTCTTCATGTATGGTTCCAAATTTATTATAGACTTTCTATAACTTTCGATTTTTATCTCTCCCAAAATAAGGAGTTTTCTTTCAGCCAAGCACCTTTCTATTTAAAATAAGGATATCTCTTTTGGTTAAACACTTTTCTTTCGCTCTCTCTCTCTCTCTCTCTCTCTCTCTCCCAAAATAAGGATCACTTTTTTGGGGTAAGCACCTTTCTTTCTCTCTTTCCCAAAAATAAAAATTTTTCTTTCGGATGAGAACTTTTCTTTCTGTCTGATTCCCTCTCTCTCTCTCTCTCTCTCTCTCTCTCTCTCTCTCTCTCTCTCTCTCTCTCAAAACAAGGATCTTTATTTCAGGTAAGCATATCTCTCTCTCTTTCAAAATAACGATCTTTATTTCGAGTGTGTACCGTGCTTGCTAATGACAATGTGAAGATTTGTTTAATAGCTGCCTCAAACATATACCAAACAACCAAAAGATATCGAAAGAACTGGGTTCCTATTTTTTTAGGAGGAAACACATTAATAATATCTCCCCAAATGTATAAGATGTCCCACGGACTTCACAGATTTCCACTTCCAAATCCAAGGGTCAGTATCATTGTAGTGTAGTGGCAAACATGCTGGACTGCAACATCGTAGTAAGCGAGTTACCCTTTGGTTAGGTATGAAAATCCTAATTACCCCAGCCATGAGTTAAGTAGAACCACTGCAGTATTAAATAACCCGCAAAGTTTGATATGCCATTAAACAAGTAAAGCAAACCAAACGAAATCCAAGATGGCAGTGTCAATCATAAAGCCACCAAAAATTATCTTTTATGACCGTCACAGAATGTTGTTTGTTTGAGTGAAGAACAAAAAACAGACGGTAACAAGAAAATATAACCAAAATCCTACTCATACAGCTCTTCGAAATATCAAATTCCAATTTTAAAATCGATATTCTTTTTTTTCATATTCAATTCGCAAATCGCCAATAAATTCATACATACCGTCGTAGAAAAACGACACGGTGACTCGAGTTCAAATCCTGGGCCAGGCTGTTTGTATTTCAAAGAAATATTCTGGGTAAAGGCGTGAATCCAATTATTCTCTCTTCGTATATTCTCTCTTCAGCTACGAGTAGATTGTGTTTGTTTGTTTTTTGTTTTGTTTTTACATCACGCCGTGAAAAAACTAGATCCATGAAGATACAGCTTCTGACTCTTCTTGGAGCCTCTGGAGATGTTTCTGTTTTTTGTTTGTTTATTTGTTTGTTGTTTTGGGTTTGTTTTTTTTTTTGTTAGTGATAAGCCGAGTTTATTGAAAAATGCTGAGGTCGAATTCGCAATAAAACATAGACATTCGACTTAAGTGGAAAATATATTAGAAGTCTGTCCAAGTATTTTTACACATCGCTCTTGAAGAACTTTGATTTTATTTGATCTCAATAAAAATCTCATTTGGATGCTAAAATTATTTTTTTTCCACACAGACATGTCTCTAACGCTAAATAATAACGAAATAATATTCCTTCATCAGTTACTTTCACTTTTGTCTCAGTTTAATTTAACCAAAAGGTTTTTATCGTATTTTGTACTTTGGACGTTTGGGTTTTGTCACGTGGCAATTTTTCTGGACCTGTTTCATGCCTACATAGAATAGTAGGATTAAATTTCAGAGCCAAAGATTACACCGGCCTGCATTAAATCTTTTCCAAAGGTCAAAGGTTTATCAAGTGATGTATGATCGCCATTTTATGCTGAATTCAAAAATACCATTTATTGTATTTGGTCAGGTCTGGTTTTTAAGAAGTACTTGAATACTTAACAATAATTTGTACCCAAATATAGCACTTATTCAAAAGCCTGTGGACTCTACTTGTCATAGCTAATCGTGAGTGCCTGATGTTTAGTGTAGAATATAATGTTATATGTGTACTTAACTACAGTGCACCACCCTACTCTCTAACACCCACATACCCACAGAAGGCGAGGCTTGTCCTTCAACATAAGATGATTTTAATGAACTATATCAACTACAAACGACGAGCTGAGTGCTGATATATTTTCTCTTTTCATCTTGACATTAGCATTCCTATAAGAATGCATCACAAGTTTATGTATACTCCTGACTGGTTCCATTATATCTGCGGCAATGTGGTTTTTCCAAACCGTCAACAAAAATCACTGACTTTGTCAAGAAGGCATATCACGATTACTTTGGAATCAAACTAGGGGATCAGGATAAGCCATTTGCTCCCTACGTTTCCTGTAAAACATGTAGAGAATTTGAGGGATTGGAGGAATGGTAAAAGGAAGAGTGTAACATTCCCCACGGATAAGCATGGAGACCTTGAAAATATCGCAAGCCACTGTTATCGTTCTCTTAGTTTCAAGGACAAACCCTGGTTTGTTCTGGTGAATACGACCATATAAAAAGATGGTGTCAAAACAAGCCGTTTACTCAGTTCTTAGTCTCTGGAACCATTCTTACTCTGTCATGCATGTTGTTTTTCATTTTTGTTTTTTGGGTTTTTTTTCTTTTGGTTTTGGTTTTTGTTGTTTTTGTTGTTGTTTTTTTTTTTTTGTTTTTGTTTTTTGTTTTTTTGTTTTTTTTAGAGGGGGTCTTTTTGAGTCTATTCGTTGCATTCACCATCTAATTTTTCTATTCACAAAATATTTGTTCTTACGTGTGTGGGGGTGGGGTGAGTGTGTGTGTATTTCAGAATACATAATACATAATACAGAATGTATAATTGTCATTATTATTGTTGATCTCTGATGTTTCCATCAGCTTCAGTCTCAGCCAAAAAGACTATTTTAAAGAAAATGAACGTTTCATTCATTGTTCATTCCTGTGTTGGTGAATACAGCTTCAGTCTCACCTATATATATATGTATATATAGGAGGTAGGCAGTGTCTTTCTCTTGGAAAACTGATCGTGACAAAACCAGAACAGGGTTGAATTGATGTGTATAGTTTTTTTGTTTTTTTCATGTATCCTGTAAATAGGTGTTTCTTGAGGTGCTGAAAAACTGATGCGTTTCATAATGATTTATAATCCACAAACCTGACCATACGCTCCCTTTTTTTTCATGACCCTAAGCTAAGTTGAACCTGCCTGTGGTGTGATAATCATTTTTATTCACCAGGTCAAGTCAAGTCAAGTTGGGCACTCGTCTCGCCAGTATCCTCTTGGGACCAGCATGACGGTCGCTCAAAATCCATCACAGAAATTGTTCTTGTCAGCTTGACCCAAAAGCACCGATGTATATAGATCAGCAATGACCCTACCGTTAACCAGTCTACAAGCAATAAGTACTTGGGTGAAATATCTATCCAATCTTCCACCAGATAGGATTTGATACAAAGTCATTTTATTTTGTGAAGCTATGCACGAATTGGGACTCAAGAAAAAATCAACTCACACGAAATCTGATCGAGAAAGTATTTAAAAACCCATTGACGATTTTTAAAAATCTTGGTGCGATGTTCAGGAAGCTATTCTCGTAGACTGAGCATAATAAATTCGATTCTCACGGATAAACCCATCCGAAATTCCCACTGTAGCATTTCCCAGATTTAGAAACAAATAAATTGTGTTCGGTTTGGAAATAAGTATTTATCAAACCTCACCACTACGGGCAGAATGTCAATTTTTAAATGGAGTATAGCTGGTTTGAATTCAGAGCTTTCCTTCTTCGAGACTGATAGCCTAACCAATCTGCCCAACAATTAACTCATATCTGGGAGGGTAAAGAAGGGATAGGTTCATGCCTTTCCAAAGGGCATTAACGCGAAGTGAAACACAAACAGCTTCGTCCAAGTGCGCCTCGAGTAATGTAATGGTTAGCAAGTTAGATCAGAAACCTTAACGAGTGAGTTCGAGTCTCATTGGGTACCCCAGTCATGCAGCCTCGTGCCACATCTAAGTAAAAAGCTTAGTAAATTACAAACAGCCTCGTCCAGCATTTGAACTCGGGTTGCCGATTCTATTTCCTACAATGAGAACCGTTATCCTAGGCACGTATATATATATTTATATAAGTAAAGTTAGCGACTGTAGTCGAGGGTGACCCGAAGGCTCCCTTTTCGATAGCTACAACACCGAGGTGTAGGGGAGGGCGCTACTCCTTTCCCTGGATTACTCCACTTTACCCTGGGTCCTTACTTTATAATACTGAACACCGTAGCATCAAGTACCACCTTTTTGAGTCTTTGGTATGACTCGACCTGGGGTTGAACCCAGGTCTCCCGGGTCATTGGCGAACACTCAAACCATTATGCCAATATAATTTTTATAACTATTTCTGTAACTCTGCATTCTGTAAATAAAAAATATTTTACAATCCAATATCTGGAAAAATATTATATAAAAAAAGAAAAGACTAAACTATCCGTACTGCTTGAAAATAATCGACCAGACCACAATACCTTGCAAAAAGAAAAAAAAAACGCCGATAGAGTTACCGAAGCTAATATGAAAAACTGTTCAATACACAAAGTAGTGTAAAACTAGAATATATATATATATATATATATATATAAGAGCCAGAAATTACCTAACTAGGTTTTACCTAACGGATCGTCAGGATAATTCTCCAAGATCCGTTAAGTGAAACCTGGGTAGGTAGTTTCTGGCTCTTTTAGGTATTCAATAGATAGATAGATAGATATTATCATACTATAATGAAAACCCAACAAAATCTGGTTATATTGCAAGATATTGCAAGAGCAATTTGGGTAGGGGTATAGATGCTTAAAAAGTAAAAAATAGAATAAATGAATAAACAAAATTAAGTTAAATGCAATAATAATAATAATAATAATAAAACTGAAAGAATGTGAAAAGAAGAATAAGTACCTCGACCTTGCTAGAGAATTGAAAAAGCTGTGGAACAAGAAAGTGACGATTGTACCAATTGTCACTGGTGCTTTTGGCACAGTAACTCAAGGATTATTAAAGGGACTGAGGGCTTGGAAGTTGGCGGACGAGTGGAGACTATCCAAATGACAGCATCGTTAAGAACGGTCAGAATACTAAGGAGAGTCCTGGAGACTTGAGGAGACTTTCTGTCTCTAAAACTCCAGTGAAAAACAATAAGCTAACACTGATGTGAAAAACTCTAAAGGGCTAAATAATAATAATAATAATAATAATAATAATAATAATAATAATAATAATAAATAAACACATTAAAAAATAAAGATGTCGGTGTAAATGAATCAACAAAATTGATATTATATAGGTGTTTAAATAAAACTACATTATAAACAAAACCGCCCTTCCTAGAATACTCCCAAAACTAGATCACTCTTCCTATCATTTACCACGCAACTGTGTATAAAGAGATACCTATCACGTTCGAACCATTTGGTCTGATGAAATTATTAAATTATCACCACTTAAATCTAAATATATGAAAACCAGTGCCAAGTTTTGTTTCAACTTTCCTTACCCATGTGTGAGGAAAGCCCGATTAAACTAAAAAAATAAAACATCTCAACAGATGACTGAAGTATGGATGGCGACCAAAAACAACAAGACCTAATATTATCCAAAAGTATAGGGGAGTTCTCATGTGGTGATTAAAGTGCTGGACTGAGACATCGTAGTAAGCTAGTTCAAACCTCAGTCACGCAATTACGTTCACTCTCGGACCAATGCCCTTGGGTAAGGTATGAACCTCCTTATACCCCAGCTATTGGTTAAATAATATCACTGCTTTTTTCTTCTACTAGGATGGCTTTGGCATTACATAACTCACGAAGGTCGATATGCCATTAACCAAAGAACTCAAACCAATCAAACCAAAAATATATTCTCAATAGGAAAACTCATCAAATGATGGGATTGGTGCTTCTGCTATTATTATTATTATTATTGCAATCTCGTCCAGGAATTGAACTAGGGTCGCTGATTTCATTTCCTTCAATAGTTTTTATCGTAAGAAATAGAATCGACGCCCTGAGTTTTGTATGGAAGTAGTTCCGTATTTCCCATCTGTGTGGAGGTCAGAGTTCGAACCTAAGAAAAAGTAAGTATTCCGAATGCTGATTTTCTAGGAAGACAAATTCTCTCTCACTGAAAAGACAGGCGTATCATATCCTTTCTCCTCAAATTCCATAAATATACCTCTTTGTCGTACCAATATAACTTAAATCAATACATAAATTATATATTTAAGTCTGGGCCTATGTAATATAGATAAGTACTACTTATTGAAATAATTTCTTATTTAGAGAATTACGTCAAGGTCAAAATAAACGATTTTCTGAAATATATTATGAATATATCAGCATCTTAACATTATTACCGTGAGAGAGAAGAAAAATGAAGAAAGAAAGGAACTGAGGGAGGAAGAAAGAGAGAAAAGTCAGAAATAAAGCATAAGATAGAGAGGAGAAAGAAAGAAGAGAAAGAAAAATGAAGAAAGAAGGGAGCAGGCAGAAAAGAGAAGAGAGAGACATAGAGAGATTGAGCGAAGAAGGTAAAAAAGAAGATAAAGAGAGAAAGAAGGGATAAGACAAAGAGAAGGAGAGAAAGAAAAAGGAAGAAAAAAGAGCACAAGCAGAAAGGCGAAGTAAAAGACACAGAGAGAGAGAGAGAGAAAGAGAAAGAGAGAGAGAAAGAAATTGGGAGAATGAAGGAGTAGGAATGAGTGAAAAGAAAAATGAAGAAAGAAAAGATAAGATTATGAGAAGAGAGAAAGAAGAAAAAGAAAAATGAAGAAAGAAGGTAGCAGTCAGAAAGGATAAAAGAGAGAGAGAGAGAGAGAGAGAGAGAGAGAGAGAGAGAGAGAGCGAAGGAAAGGGAGAAAAGAAAAATGAAGAAAGAAGGGATAAAACAGAGAGAATGGCAGAGAAAGAAGTGAACGAAAAAGGAAAAAAAGAGCAGTCAGAAAGGAGAAGAGAGATGGGGAGAGAGGAAAGGAAAAGAAAGAAAGAGAGAAAGAAAGAAAGAAGAGAGCAGTCAAAAAATAGAAGAGAAGAATAAAAAGAAAGAAATGAGATTAAGGGTGGAAGATGCAATGAAGAAAAAACCCAGAAAGACGGAACCAAAGACTAAGAGAAAGAGAGAGAGAGAGAGAGCAGGAGGAAATAATGAATATGTCTACATCTTAATATGTAAGCAATAACGACAAAGCACATAGCTCTAAGGATGCTACAATATTGGTCACATACACATGGTATATTCGGAAACAGTAGAATGATTATAAATAGTGATTATGTCATGAGCTTGCCATATTCGAGTATTCATTCCTTTACAGTGTGTCAGCTTGGTTGTTTTTCAAGCAGGAGCGTATTTCGCGTGTAAATCTTACAAACATGTGAAAGTCGAATTCATTGTATAATCTGCCCGGTGTACACTCAATATACCCATACATTGGACGATCAATTTTGATAGAGTAAGTGCGCGAACTATTGAAAGAGCTTGGAGCATCCCTTTTTGCTAACAGTTCAAATTCTAAATGGGTCCATTTAATTCGCTCATCCAGAAATTTTCTTAGAAGTTTTTCTTCAAAGATCGGGTAATCCACACTTCCTGTTTTCAGCTCTACAAAAAAGATCAAATAATTCGAAGATGTTAAAAGACTGTTGCATAGACTTCGTTGTATGCTGCTCGCGTGGAAAGCGCCAATGGTACAGGAGACCGGGGTTTAATCCCTGGTTGAGTTATATCAAAGACTCAAAAGATGGTGTTTGATACCTCCTTGTATAACATTCAGCACTAAAAGGTATGGATCAAGAGTAAGTGAAGCAACCCAAGGAAAAGAGTTGCGCATTCCCCTAAACCTCGGGAGAGTATCTATTGAAAAGGTAGCCTTCGGGTCGCCCACAATCACGGTCGGATAACTTACCCATTGATATATGTATATATAGGAAGTTTGATAAAAATTTTGCCATTCAAAAAAGGATTGAAGTCGAAACGCTGGACTGCAGGATCGTAGTAAGCAAGTTTGTTCTCCAGTCACGCTATTACGTTCACTTTCGGGCAAATACCCTTGGGAAAGGTACGAACCCCCTTATCCTCCCAGCTATGGGTTAAATAGTACCACTACTGTTCTTCTCGGAGAATGGCTTTGGCATAAAATAACCTACAAAGGTTGATATGCCCTAAAACAAAGAAACCAAACCAAACCAAACCAAAATCGAAACACGTTGCCAAATAAACAAACCATCAAACATATTTTTCTTCCGTTTTACCTTTTTCTACGCACACACACACACACACACACATATATATATATATATATATATATATATATATATATATATACATGATTATATAATTCTTTTCGCTTGCTTGCTTGCCTATGTGTTTGTTACCTATAGTCAATTTTTATTTTTATGAAATTTGGCATGTCAACTCCTTTTACCCCAAAGAGTGTATTTATGATATTTGTTATCCTTCCTCCGTTCTTGAGATAACACGAACATTTCAGCAAAAACTCAATCAGGAACGTCTAATTTACTCAAAAACAAAATAGACACCTTAGCTAACACCTTAATGAAATAATGAATATGAATTCCTTTGACTCTAAAAAGTTTTAAAGGAATCTGCAAATAGATAGAGTTACAGTGGGACCACTATCTCTCACATATCTGGAGATATCTAGAATATTTTAGCCAAAAATTGATTAGAAAGAATAATTCACCCTGGAAGCAAATAAAATTTCCATGTGCTCCCCAAACTTGATTCACTCCTTACGAGTTCTACACACTAGCGCCAGCTGGTGGTCTTTCACTGGAGTCTAAGTGACAGCAAGTCTTTTCAGGTGTCCAGAATTCATCTGAGGATTCAGGCCGATCTCAACAATGCAAATAGTCTGAAGGATTTCAATTCTTCTTCCGATTTCCAACTAATCTCCTCTTCAATCATTTGGGGACCATTTCGAACGCGCCAACTACAATCCGCGTTACCCGCATTATCAATATTTTTTTTTCTGACAATTACCAAGTATGTTATTATTTTTACTCTTTTCAGAGTTTTTCACACCAACGTTAGAAAATGTTTTTTTACTGGAGTTTGAGTGAAAGCAAGTCTCCAGGAATTCTAGCCGATCTTGATAATGCTGTAGTCTGAATGGTCTCCACTTGTCTTCTCATTTCTATAATTGTTATGTTACTCACTAAGAGCTTTTCACTGGAGTTTGAGGAACAGCAAGTCTCCTCAAGTCTCCGGGACTCTTCTCCGTATTCTAGCCGATCTCAATAAAGCATGTAGTCTCTACTTGTCCTCTTATTTCCAAGTCCTCCAGTCCTTGTATCAATCCTTTGGTGATTGTTGGAAAACCACCAATTACAATTGGTATAATCGTCACTTTCATGTTCCATAGTTTTTTCAATTCCCTTGCAAGGTCGAGATTATTATTATAATTATTCCAGGCAACACGAAGTTCTTTAACTAGTTCATTATATTTTTCTTCAGGATGGCTATATTTAGTTTTGCAGTAAATTATTGACTCACTCCTGTATATATATATATATATATATATATATATATATATATATATTACTCGGCTTCTATATGTGTGTATATATATATATATATAATTCTCTGATCACATCATACAAATAACACTGGTTATCTTCTCGGCTGAAGTGAAATGTGATCATGGTGGAATTAACAGTACCCTGAGATGAGTATCTAGGGGTGGGGTCATGAGAGCAAACGCGCCAAATGCAAGGAGACTGGTGAAATGGTATAAAATCTAAGAAGAGGACTGCCAGAGGTTTTAAGACGCTCAATCAACAAGCCCTTTGATAAAATGAGGAGGGAGAAATAAGAACTATTACGGAGTCCGCGAAAAATCCATTAAGTTGATTTAGATTAAGGGGGCAAGATTTAGATTAAGTGGGCAAGATTTAGATTTAAGGGGCAAGACAATGGATTGTCTCTGTTGGAATGCAAGCTAGGACGGGATCAACTCCAGCTGAATCACTTGCTTGAGGATGAGTTCGCATGTTGAAAGACCCGAAATCCCTGATATATATGTAAGGATCATTCAAGAACATATATATATATATATATATATATATATATGTGTGTGTGTGTGTGTGTGTGTGTGTGTGTTTGTGTGTGTGTGTGTGTGGTTAGCAGTCTTTCATTTAAGTATATATAGACAAAATGTGTCTTTATTATTTAATCGAACACACACACACACACACACACACACGCATATATATATGTGTGTGTTGTCATCCACAAACAGACTGTTTCGTTGTATCCCAACTCTTCAGTGTGACTAGACACGTAAGATGATTGAAGCTGGGATCGAAACCCGACCAACCTTTCTATAGACTTACTATCAGCTAGCAGGCGACATACGTCAGCTTGGGAATTATAAGGCATTATGTAGTAGCTTTCGTTTGTTTACATTTTGCCTTCCGGGATACAAGAGCGCTCAATTCATCCGAAAATTTATGTCTAGTTGATTTTTTCGTTTAGTCTTTTCTTGCTTTGTGAAAAAAGAATGTGTAGGTAGTTTAAGTGAGTATAAAATTGTTCATAGTTTTCAGTTCTATCGTTTTTGATCATTATTTAGCCATTATCAAGATTCAGAAAGATTGTTACTCTTGGAAGAAAACAGTGATACTGAATTGCTTTTATTTCGGCGTTTCTTGTGAGGAACATTCTAATTTCGAAATTATATTCTTTGTTATACCATGAAAAATTATTGTTTAGATTTTTTATATCAGTGTATTCCGTTTGGAATGTAATGATTTAAAATTCATGTTATTAGTCTTTAAATAATGACGTAGCGTTCAACTGTATTGATGACTTGGGTTGATGTATCTATGAGTTATAAAAGAATCTAAAAATACCGTTTTGGGGTTTAAAAGATAAAGCGAGCAAAAGAAATACCTTCCACATTTAAAACTGTCACCTTTGAGGTACAGGTAAACTTAGGCAAGTGGCAATGGTAGCTCCATCTGGCCAATTTCTTACATTTTTTTTTTTTCAGATTCGATTAGTTATGATCTTGGGTTGGATCGACCATGTTTTTAGGGGTTGGCAAAAAAAAAACAAAGATTCTTATCCGTCGGTATTTCTGACACTTTTTGACGAATAGCATCCTTTAATTCTTCCAGATAGCTTTCTTTTAAACGATACAGCTGTCGTTCCGAAATGTCTAACCAATCAGAGTATCGAATTTTTTATCCAGACCATCAATCCGACGTAACATGACATGAGCATGACAAGCTCTCTGTATAGCAATTACAAGTTCACCAATCTTTAAAAAAATGTTTCAACAGCAAACTCACAATGTGCACTGGTCCAACCCATAATCGTAAGTGATTATATCTGAAAGAAAAAAATTATGAAATATAAGATAGAGTTAATATTATCAGCTCCCTCCCACTGTATTTGCTTTGGACTATGTTTTTCTTTAATTTTTCTTTTATTTTTTAATAAATGATGGACACAAGAAATTCAGGTTTCTCTCTACAGTTAATGTCGTATAAAATACGAATTATTTATTGATATTGATTTTATAATAGTAAGAATATCATTATTTTAGACTATATATATATATATATATATATAATTTAATGTTCTCGGGTAATTATCGAGATAATCAAGATTTTTCATTAGAATTTTGTATGATTACCTTCAATGAGAAAAGCAACAAGCTGATTGAGACCAGATTGAAAAATCGCCTTTATTCATGACACAAGATAGAATGATACTTTTATACCGCAAGTCACCATGTATAAGTCGATATCTGAAGACCTAATTTTAAAGAAAAAACATGACTAAGTTTTTTTTAAACTTTAGATTGATGGTTTGGTTATTTAATGACACATCAATCTTCGTGGGTTATATAATGCCATAGTCAGACTTGTAGAAGAACAGCATTGGCATGATTAACCCATAACTGTGAGAAAAGGGATTTTCCATTGAAATTTAAACATAATGAATAACGAAAAAGTTGTGGGCAACCGAAGTCGAGGGCGACCCGAAGGCTCCTTTTTCGATAGCTACTACACCAAGGTGTAGGGGAGGGCGCAACTTCTTTCCGTGGATTGCTCCACTTTACCCTTGATCCGTACGTTATAGTGCTGAGTGTTAAGCAAGGAGGCATCAAGTACCTTTTTTTGAGTCTTTGGTATGACTCAACCAGGGATTGAACCCAGGTCTCCCGGGCCATTGACGAACACTCTAACCATCATGCCAATGTCCGGTACAAAGCAACCATTAAATTCCTTAATTAGTGATTTCTGGACCATAAATCAAGTTTAATGATCGATTTTAATGGCATGTAAACACATCCTGAGTTATTTTAAGCCTAAAGGTTACGAAACTGCGTTCATTGTATATTTATATTTGCATTTTTTTTTTTTTTTTTGCTGTTGGGTTTTTTTTGTGGGGGGTTGCACACGATCCTATCGAATACGAATAATCTTTGGAGAGAAACCGTTAATGCATTGATCGAACCCTAAAAGGCACTATCACTCCGGGTCAGAGTGAATCTTGGAGTACTGATGAAGTATTTCACATTCATCAGCTCTTCGGGATTGGAGTCTCATAATCAAAAAAGGGATGATCTGGATATAATAGTAAACTCTTAATATATCCAGAACATCCCTTTTTATAGTTCGTCTTACAACTCTTATGAAGATGCAGTCACTATATTCTAACATTCACTGACAGGGATCGACCTATACACGAGATTGACTTATCAGCAAATATATACGTTTAAGTATAGTTAAAAGTTATTCTTGTCTAAAATATAAATTTGGGAGTCGCTGTGGCGTAGGAGTTAATACGTTGAACAGCAACATCGAAGTGAATATAAACTTGATTTTAAAACTCTGGCTTTTTTTTATTTGCATTCAAAACCCAAGAGACCATTGTACTAATTGATTTGGTTTGATTAATTTTTTTAACGGCAAATCAACTACTTATGGGTTATTTAATGCCAAAATTTGATTCATTTATAAATGTTTAATTGTAACTAAACTTTCAATGTTCCATTGCATATTTTCTTTAAATTCAATATTTTCTATAGTAATTTCTCTACACAATTATCAGATCTAATACAGATAATTTTCACACTATTATATGGTTTCATTGGTTGGTTGGTTGGTTGGTTTTTTATGGCATATCAACCATTGTTGGTTATTTAATGCTAAATCCTATTTATACATATATATCAAATACGTATGATTGGAAACATATTTTGTTGATGATACTTTTAAACAAGCCTAGGCTCATTTTCATATCAAATACGTATGATTGGAAACATATTTTGTTGATGATACTTTTAAACAAGCCTAGGCTCATTTTCATATCAAATACGTATGATTGGAAACATATTTTGTTGATGATACTTTTAAACAAGCCTAGGCTCATTTTTTCTTTTTTCTTTTTTCTTTTTTTTTTTTTTTGCGCACAGTTGAATTGTTTCAAGGATTTTTATGTAACAGTCACAATTTAATATCAGTCATTTGTTTGCCCATAATTTGTAGGCATTTTCATTTTTAAATGAGTTAGAACTCATTTGTCTGCACCCAAGTATTGCTATCTATCACTAATAATTCAATTAAACATCAGTCTTTTGTTTACACACAATTAAATGATCTAACAGTTCTATTTCTAACAATTCAATTTAGCATAAGTCATTTGTTTGCACACAGTTTAAACGTCAAACATTTCTATTCGACTCATAAATAGGACCCAATTAGGTACTACCACTACGGGTTTCCCAAAGCTCCAGGACTGGAACCTAACCATCAGATGGTCTAATATCATATCCAAGACACTCGTTAAGAGTGGGGATCTTACCCCTCTGCAGAGATGTACTTGATGTATTCTGCAGCCAAGCCAATTGGGCTGTATAGTTTCAAGTATTCCTATCTAAAACAAATAATTCAAGCATTTGCATTGTTTCATATATTCCTATTTGATAACAATAATTTGTTTACTCTTGATAACCGCAATCATTTAGTTTTAAACAGTTCTATTCAATTCTGATAATCTTAATAATTTCTAAATGTTTGATTATTATCATAATCATATTTACCAACCCCTCCGCTCGGACAGGATATGACACAAGGTCAATTTTCAAGCGGAGTTTAACAGGTTTGAGTTCAGAGTTTTCCTTCTCCTAGACTAGTTGCCTCACCAAGGCTGAAGAATCAGTCTGTCCTACTATTTACCCATAGCTAGAGGGAGAATAATTGGATTCATACCTTTCCCAAGGGTATTAGTGCTATGTGAAATGCTATCAGTCTCGTCCAGAATTTGAACTCATGTCGCCGTGTCCATTTCCTATGACGATAACCATTACACCATGGGCACCTCCAAAATTATTATCATAATAACATTTACAAAATACCATTCATTTTTTTAATGGTACTTTTTTATTCATCTATATTAATAATTTGGTTGCGCACAGTTATATGGTTTCAAGTATTCCTATCTTACACAAATAATTTTCACACAGTTATATGATATCAAGTATTCCTATCTACTAATAATTTGCACTCAGTGGTGTAGCTTCAAGGTTTGTTGGTTGATTGGTTGTGTTTAACGGCATATAAATTCTTACTGGGTATTTTATGCCAAATCTTGTTTTTATACATATATATTAAATATATATGATTTGTAAACGAATACTTTATAGGTAACATTATTTTTAAACGATCCATTCATTTGTGTACAGACAGTTCAATGATTTCAAGTATAGCTATCTAACACAAGTAATTTTATTTGCACACAGTTAAATGATTTTAAGTACCGCTAAGCAATACAAATAATTCAATTTGACTGTCTTTTGTTTGCACACAGTCAGAGTCTAGTAAATGATAAAACAGTTCTGTTTGATCCATTGATGTGGCTCTAACTAGTACTACCTCCCCGGATCATAGTAGACCTGGAAGTAATGGCAATAAAGAAGTACTCCACACTCTCCAGAGCTATAGAACTGGCGCTTCACAACCAGATCCATTTTAGTGTCATACCCAGGTCATTCCTTTTTGAAGGGAGATTAAGTTGCGCCAAACTTCGGTGCAATAATCTCGACTACAAGGCAAATCCTTCTTTCATGTTCATTATGTTTAGTAAGATTAGTTTAGTCAAACACAAAATTGAATAGGCGGTTTAGGAATAGGAAGATTGCTTTGCGTCATTTTTTCACGTGGAACACGACCACCTGCTTTGAAAAACAGCATTCGAAATATTTTTTTTTTATTATTTCGAATCGCACACTAGTAAAACAGCTGCAACTATCTTAGTCACGAGGCGAACTACTTTTCCCCATTTTCGTTCGCGAAAGATGTTTTACACAATGAATTGTATAAATGGCTGTGTATAAACGTTATCACATCTCACAAATAACAAAATGCACGTGTGTGTGTGTGTGTGTGTGTGTGTGTGTGTGTGTGTGTGTGTGTGTGTGTGTGTGTGTGTGTCACGTGTGTCACGTGTGTCTACGTGTGAGTGTATGTGTCCTTCTGCATGTTTATGTATGTGTGCATGTGTACTGTTTTACATAATTGCAATCTTCGTGTAATATATACAGTAATTTCTTTCTTTCTTTCTTTCTTTCTTTCTTTCTTTCTTTAACCCAACCATTTTCTTCTTCCGCTTCTTCTTATCTTTTTTACTTCCTTTTCCACTTCTTCTTCTTCTTCTTCTTCTTCTTCTTCTTCTTCTTCGTTTTTTTTTCCTTTTATTTTTTCTTCTTCTACTCTTCCTCTTTTTTCTTCGTTTTTCTTTTCCCACCTCCTCCTTTTATACATGAATTTCTTATCTTCTTCTTTCTCATTATTCCTCTTTTAATTTTTCTCTCTTTTCTTGTTCTTATTCTATTTATTTTCCCTTTTTCTTTTCCTTGTCCGCCATCTTTTCTTCTGTAACTTTATCTTCATGTCTCCCTTCTATATCTTTATTCTTTCTGTACTTCATCTTTTTCACTCTCCTCCAAATCATTCTTCTTCTTCTTCTTCTTCTTCTTCTTCTTCTTCTTTCCACTGGCTCATTCTTCTTCTTCTTCTTCTTCTTCTTCTTCTTCTTCTTCTTCTTCTTCTTCTTCTTCTTTACTGTACATTTCCCCCGTCCCTATTTAACTACTGAACATTAAACAAACTTCATTCATATCGGTACGGCTATCAAACAGAGAATAACCCCTGCGCGAAGGAAACGCTTGTTTTGAAGAAATATTCGTAGAACAAATATTGTAAATAAATTTCGATACAGTCTCATTTTTTCTACACTTTGTTGATTATTGATTTGACAGGAATTAATTGATTTCGAATCAACTCAGTAATTTTGGGCTGGGTTTATGGGAAAACTTCTTCGTTGACCGTACTACAACGTACGAAATTGGAAGGGGAGGTTTACGAGATAATTCGGCGAACTATATTTGTCGCAGCAGTAACAAAAGATCGCCACAGAAGACCTAGCAGTGATTGGAGTAATAAAAATTACCTCTTACTGTTGTTATTCACAAACTGGTTTCTGCATCAGTAGAATATAATAATTATCTCTAGAGATTAAGTGACAACAAGTCTCTTCAACCCTTTGGGACTCTTCTCAGTATGAGAGTTTTTAACACCAGCGTTAACTGACGGTTTTTCACTGGAATCTGAGCGACAGCAAGTCTCCCTAAGTCTCCAGGACTCTTCTCAGTATTCTGGCTGTTATATGGGAGGATATTTCCCCGACAAGAAAAGTGGACTCGTCCAACGAAAGACTTAAAAAGACGAGGTTAACGGTTGAAGCTTGTCTTGCTTACAGAGTATACACTAGTGTATGGCACTAGACCTTGGTGTCTAGTTCAAGCCATAACCCGGCATATGTGCCCGGACCCACATTTGGGTTCGTGAAACTGCTTGCCTCATCAGGCTCACATTGCACCAAGTGAGCCGATGAGCAGCATAGACCAGCAGGGTTCGAGTCTCGGCTCGTTCCCGACCTTCCCCTTCCCTTTATCCCCACTTTAATCGGCATTCGGGCTTTTGACCATGTGTCAAGTCGTGTCTGGTGGGAGGCAGCGACAAATAAACAGAATATACACTACTGTTGTTGAAGAACTCCGCATTTAATTCTATTTATTATTATATTCCCTTATATCAAAAGGTAATAAACTTATTTGTTAACCTTTTCCTAATTCAATGTTGCTCATTGATAAACTGAATAACCGCACGAAGTACGTTCATTTTTTTTTTTTTTGTGACTACTATACGCCCCCAACTAAAACAATTAGCAATAAATTAGGGACCGATAACTGACCATTATAAAACAAAAGGATTAAGGTAGATACCTCTGGTATGATATTGCCCAGTCAGCTGGGGCTGTAGAATACACTGACTGCCCCTCTGCAGAGGGGCAAGACCCCCCCTAACGAGTGTCCTGGATATGACACTAAACAATCTGATGGTGAGGTTCCAGCAATGCTGGAGCTTTGGGGAATGTGGAGTACCCCTTCATTGCCATCGCTCCCAGGTCCACTCTGGCCCGGAGTGGTAGCACCTGATAGGGCCCTATCTATGGGTTAAATAGAACTAACAGCATACTTATGCTAAAATGAATTTTTTGAGTAAACTGAATAGCTTGAAATAGAAATGTTTTTGACAATTAAACCTTACTTACATTTAAACTGCGAGCTTATGCTCAACTGAATTATTTTAGATAGAACTGTTTTTCGACATTAAAACTGTATTTACACTTAACTGAATTGTAACATATAACTTCTTGAATAATTTGAAATAGAAATGTTTTTGACAATTAAACTGTGTACTTATGCTAAACTGAATGGTTTTAAATAGAACAGATTATTTACATAAAAATGGATTTGGCGTTAAATAACCTACAAAGGTTGATATGCCATAAAACCCACCAAACCAAATCAATCAGGTATGATAATATCTTGTTCTGACTAAAATGATAATTTCAACATTCTTCACAGGCATTGAAATTGTTTTACTATTTCTTTCTTCACAAATTGTGCACTCACAACTCCCTAAGTCAGCACATAAGAAATCATGTCCTTATTTGAACAATATTTCAATCTAATGTTCTTCATCTCAGCTTGTTCTCAGATGTAATGAAACTTAAAATCAGTATGCTTCAATCGTTATTGTGGATTCTTTGCCATACATATTGTGGATTGTTTATCATATTTACCAACCCCTCCGCTCGGGCAGGATATGAGACAAGGTCAATTTTTAAGCGGAGTTTAACAGGTTTGAGTTCAGAGTTTTCCTTCTCCTAGACTAGTTGCCTCACCAAGGTTGAAGAACCCAGTCTGCCCTATTATTTACCCATAGCTAGAGGGAGAGTAATTGGATTCATACCTTTCCCAAGGGTATTAGTGCTATGTGAAATGCAATCAGTCTCGTCCAGGATTTGAACTCGTGTCGCCGTGTCCATTTCCTACGACGATAACCATTACACCACGGGCACCTGCTTGTGGATTGTTTATCCTCATGAATAAGTGCTGGTTCAAGTGAGCCATTATTAAGCAGATCATCCTGAAGATGCTACATCTACACTGCGCTGCATCTTGCTAATGCAATATATTCTGCTTCAGCTGTAAATAATGCAAGACAAGTTTACCTTTTACTTCACCAGCTGACAGCTGCTCCGCTTGATTTAAACAGGTACCCTAAGAAAATCCGCCGAACACCTACGCATGATATACGGGAACACTGAACAGCTGTTTCGACTTTATTAGGTCTCATCAGCAGTGTATACCGTAATCTCTACCATTGGAGATCGAACCAGCGACCACAGATTGCAGTGCCGAAACTCTACAACTAAGCCATCCGTTCATATCGCACACAAGTGACGCTAAATCAACTAGTCATGGTAATTGCGCTGCCAAATAACCTAAATGTGTCTTGCAAGTTACATCCGTACTCTTTCCAGAGGACGTGGTCACCCCCAGGGCCACGTCTTCCCAAGAAGCTTATTAATACGCATCCGCGTAATTATTATACTTCAGGAGAAAGGGAATAGATGTACATTTTTTTATTAAGTAAAGGAATTAATATTGTGAATGGAATAGTTGATTTGGCGTCAATTGTGTGTGATATGAACTGGTGGCTCAGTTAAAGAGTTTCGGCACTGCAATCTGTGGTCGCTGGTTCGATCTCCAGTGGTAGAGATGACGATATACACTGCTGGTGAGACCTAATAAGGTCGAAACTGCTGTTCAGTGTTCCCGTATATCGTGCGTAGGTGTTCGGCGGATTTTCTGGTCGTGATAATTCAATTCACAATATTAATTCCTCTACTTAATAAATTTAAAAAATATATGTACAGTTATCCTAAGGTTGATCTCCGGTCATCCAGATCAACAGCCCAGTTTGCATCTGAATATCCCATGAGATTGGTTGCCTTCTTGTCGTACAGTAACCCATAGTTACCCGTATCATTTGAATAACCCATATCTTTTACAGACTTCCATTGTAGGCTGGGAGCAAAACCATGTGACATTGTAGACAGCATATGCAACATCAGGTCATGTCCTTGTTATCAGATAAAGTAAGTTTCTAATTGCTGATTGATACAATTCTTGATTGGCTAGTTTGCCTCCTTTAGTGTTCTTCGTTAGCCTTGTTCCAATATCAATAAGTAATAAAGTTAGCAACCGGAGTCGAGGGCGACAAGATGGCTTCCTTTTCAATAGCTACTACACCCAGATGTAGAGGAGGGCGCAACTCCTTTCCTTGGATTGCTCCACTTTACCCTTGATACGTAACATATTGCTAAGTGTTAAGCAAGGTGGTATCAAGTACCATTTTTTAAGTCTTTGGTATGACGCGACCAGGGATTGAACCCAGGTCTCCCGGACCATTGGCGAACACTCTACCCACTAGGCCAATGAGCCGGTAGGAGCTGCAATAAATTTTCCTTTTGAAGTTTTTTCAAAATTTCTGCGGTGTATGTTGGTTGTCCGACCTATATTTTCCCTGACTCCGGATAAGTAATTTTAGCACCCAAGAAATGATGTAGTTTCCCCATGTCCTTGATGTTGAAATTTTTTGATAAACTCTTGAATTCGTGTCAAGGATACTATAAGCCAGAATGATGACATCGACATATACAGCAGCTATGGATATTTCTCCACGTGGAAATAGAGTGTAGATGCAAGGGTCATTTTCTAATTGCCTGAAATGCATCCCTTTTAGCTGAATATCTAGTGCTTCCTTTCAACATTTTAGTGATTGCTTTAAGCCATAGAGACTTCGCTTTATCTTACATTTTTTCTTTAATTTCAATTCCTTCAGGTTATTTCATATAAATCTCCTTTCGTTTACCATTTAGAAAAGCAGTGATTATGTCCAACTAATGTAAGTTCTGGTCATGTTTTGCAGCTAATGCAAGAATAGTCTGCACTGATTCAAACCTTTCTTCAGGACAAACTGTCTCGCCGTAGTCAGCTCCATGTTTTTAAAGAAAATTCTGAGCCACGAGTCGAGCTTTGGGTTGTTCTAAGTTTGTATCAGCGTCATACTTTCGTTTGAACATCCACTTACAGCCAATAGCTTTACGTCCACGGGATAGTTTAAAAAGGTCCCCTACCTAATTAGTATGGAGGGAATCAATTTCACTCTCCGTTGCTTTCATCCATTGCTTTTTGTCAGTGCTGAAAAGTGCTTCCTCCATCGTCAAAGGGTCACTTAAATTGTGAGTAATGTAGACCCATCATCAAATCAATGTGAAATTCTCGTAATCCTTGGTAATCTTCGTGGTCTTGTTGCTTCTTTTAACCAATCATCATCATTATCATCATCAATGATATCTTGACATTCAACTTCCACTAAAAGTTGGCTTAAAATTTTTCTCTCTCCCTCTCCTGTACATTAATTAATGCTGATTCATTAAAGTTAACATCTCTGCCATCGAAAACACTTGACATTTTTGTATCATAGAGTCTATAGCCTTTGACTCCAATTCCATATCGAAGGAAGATGCTCTTCTTTGCTTTAGGATCTCTTTTGAATCTAACATCTTTTGGTATGTGGACATAAGCACCACATCCAAAAATTCGAAAATGACTAACGTTTGGTTTGTAGACTTTCCACGCTTCATATGGTGTTATTCCTTCCACAGCTGTTGTTGGGCTTCGGTTCCGAACATATGCAGCTGTTGATAAGGCTTCAGCCCAAAATTTCTAAGGTAGCTTCGAATTCGACAACATAGCTCGTACAGTTTCCACCAATGTCTAATTCATTCTTTCAGCTTCTTCATTCTACCCAGATGTTTTGGAAATATAGTAAACCTCCCTTTTTTAGAAAATTGTCGAACTCTCTTGAAGTGTATTCCCCGTCATTCGATTGTCAGTCTGTAGAGTCTTAATCCTCTTTCCATAGGAATTTTATACCATGGCTTTCCACAACAAATTTCTTTAAAAACTTCTCCTTTGTATTTAAGCAGATATGTCCACACAAATATCGACTTATCATCACTGAATATGACAAAATATTCGGATCCACCAAGTGATTTTGCCTCTATCCTAACAAATATATCGTTATATACAATTTCAGGTTGTTGGGTTGCTCATTTTCCGCCAGATTTTGAAATGAAGAACGATGATGCTTTCCATCCACGCATGGCTCACAAAAGTTGAAATCTTTGGTTTCATCATAGTCAATGCCAGCCACTTGCTGCTCTTTTGCTAATTTCAGCAAATATTTACTTCAACGTGACAAAAACATCTATGTCAAATTTCCTCCTTTGTATTATTACTTGAGCAAGTAATTGCTGCATATGCTGCCTTTTGGTTTTCAATACAGTTCAAATGAGAGATGCTTCCAATTTATGTATCAGTAGTAATTATTTTTGTCATCAAGAATTCGACAACCTGAATCAGTGAATATACACGGCTTTCCAGATTTAGTGACTTTAAATACACTCAGTAGGTTGTAGGAACATATAATGCATTATACAGCCAGCATCTTTGGTACTTCCTGTCTGGAACACATCTCTAATTCTATTGTTTTTATTCCCAATGGCTCAACTGAGAATCCAAGGGTTATATCCTCAGTTATGTCCAGTGTTTTAAAGTTAATCAACCTCTTCACGTCATATCACATGTGACATCTTGCTCCAGAATCCACAATCCAGTCACTCTGCGCAATATTGGTCTATAACGCTTGATGTATGAGCAATCCAATCACGCCGTTGGCTTTCGAACAATTTGAGTCGCTTTGCATTTTCCTGATGAAGAATGCTTTCTCTTTTGGATAATTCTGCCAGGAATTCTCTTTTGAATCTTCATTAAGTGAACGACAGTCCAGTTTCATATGACCGTTTCTCCCACAGTGATAACATTTGGGTCTACTTTTTGTTTAGGTGATGCTTTTAGATGTTCCTTTCTCTCACATTAGTTTCTTTGTAGAGCAGTCGTTCTGTCACTAACACCCAATTCGCCACATCCTGAATTGCTTCGAGTGCTGTTACCAACATGTTATAGAAATCTGGAAAGCTAGCCAAGAGAAGCACAACTCTATCCTCCTCATCGATCGAAACATCGATGACTGAAAACTCTTAGAATATTTACGTCATCATCTTAATATGATCGTGAAGAGAGTTACTTTCTTTCAATCTAAGAGAATACAATTTCCTCCTCAAGGCCAAACTTATTCGCCCACTTTTTTTTTTTTAAACTGATCTGCCAATTTTTTTCCACACGACAGCAGGATCATCAGGATCCCCAATCAAATATAAAAGTGACGGTTCCACTGATTGTACAATTGTGCCCCTCCCCGCAGCTGTGGGTTAAATAGTACCACTACCCAGAACATCTCATTAAAAAGGTGAGGTAACAATTTCTCGCCAATGAATAAATACACAAGTTATGGTTTTTGTTTTGTTTTTATAAAAAATTCATTTTCTTCCAAAGATACCAGAAAGATTATTTCTAATGGAATATGATCAAAACGGCTATCATTATATATTATTTATTACCAGTCTGAAATTCTGAAAGTCAAAATAAAGAAACAAATATATATATATATATATATATATATATATATATATATATATATATATATATATATATATATAAGTGTTGTATTTATTTTGTACAGTAACTGTATAAATTATCACTTTAGTCAGAACAAGTGTAGTTTATCTGTTAACAGTTAATCACGTAATGAGCGAATGCACTAACTTGCACAAAAGGAACGTAAGACTAGACGCAACTCGGTAGAGTTAGATAATCCACTAGAAACTGTGCTAGAGAATAAATTTGATTTGGTTTGGTTTGGTTTCATGGCATATCAACCATTGTTGATTATTTAATGCCAAATTCAGTTTTTACATATATATATATATTGTATATATAGCTTGTAACCTTATTTTGTAAATACACTGCTAAATGATGAGTTCTACTTAGCATAAGTCAAGGTTGGTTGGTTGGTTGGTTGGTTGGTTGGCATATCAACCTCTATAGGTTATTTAATGCCAAAGCCTGTTTACACATATGTACGGTTTGTAAACACATAATTTAATGATACCATACTAAAACCAAACAACTCATTTACTCGCATACGAGTAAGTATTTTCAAGTATTTCTATATGACATTAGTTTATTTATGATAGTTTTTTAAAATTATTTCTCACTACTATTTCTACTAACACAAACATAATAGTGTTTCTATTCAGCAATAATTTGCTTTCAGTTGATTAGTTTGTTGTGTTTTCAGGATTGTAACCAAGTCTATATTTTCTGGTACAACCCAGTCTCTTTCAAGAACGACAAAACATTATTCATGTGGACGTTCTCGAATAATTCCTTCATGGTATTTGCGTAGAAATAGTGCTTTCTGGTGTCATTAAAAACTTTACACTCAAGGAGAATGTGTTTGATTGTGCAGGGCGTTTGGCCTGTCGAGCACTGGGGTTGCTGTTCTTGCTTGAGTATAAATAAAAGAGAGTGTAAGTCTGCTGTAACCAATACGCAATCGCGTTATTGTTAATAAATTTGATCATATTAACAAATGGCATATGCATAATCCAGAATTAGTTCAAGAAAATATCACCAATAAAAATCTGTGGGTCTTTGCGATACAAACAGATCTCCGAAACCCCACAAGAAAACCAAACTTAATATTAATTGACAAGAAGAAATAAATTGTCATCTCGTTGATTTTGCCATTCTCGGGGACCACAGAGTGAAAATAAAATAAAACGATGAGAGAGATGAATACTTGGATCTTAGCAGAGAGCTGAAAAAAAAAACAGTGGAATAAGCGGGTGACGGTTATACCTATTGTAGTTGGTGCACTTGGAACGGTCTCAAAAAAAAAACTAGAAAAGCGAATGGATGAAATGGAGATCAGAGAAAGAATTAAGACTATGTCGATTACAGCACTGTAAAAATTAGCTAGAATACTTTGAAGAGTCCTAGAAACTTGAAGAGACTTGTTGTCAGCCAGACTTCCGGGAAAAATCACCCGTAAAAACTGGTGTGAAAAACTTTGCTTTGATATCTTGATTTTTTTTAGATATTCTATCATCCAAGTGATGATTATATCATCCGCCTTTTTGTTATCTATTTATACCATGGCTACATTTTTACGCCTTATTCTTATCTCTTGAGAATGTGATATATATAATAAGTCTTCTGTTCGTCTCCTCCATTTACAACGTCCTTTCTACTCATTTAAAAATAGTCCACAGCACTCAAGCAAGTAAAAGAACTCTTCTTTCATTTAGGATATGAGGATCTTCTAAATCAAAGGTAGACAGGTTATCGGTCCGTAGATGGTTGGTATGGTTCCCTTTGGGGGTCCTTCTGGATCAAAGTAGGTTTCCCCTTCGTTATCGATTCGGATATTCTTGTTTCTGGTGAGCATATACTCAGTTGCTGGGACAATATGTCGTGCGGAGGGGGGTGAATTTTCTCATCCAGAATCCTTATATACCATCCTGACTTGGTGTCTTTTAATTTGCAATTTCAATTTCTTGAGTGCTGTACTTAATGATATCTGTGTGGCTGTCACTGGAGCTCAAGTGCTAGCAAGGTATGTTTTCAATTCATCTACTGGATTTCCACTTCATCTAGAAACTGTTCCATTCGCAGCAATAATAAACACGGATGATCATAATCTTCTCGCTCCATAATTAATTAATTAATTAAGAAAGAAAGAAAGAAAGAAACAGAGAAAGAAAGTAAGAAAGTAAGAGAGAGAGGGGGAGGTCTGCGTCTTTTGACTTACGAACACGAAAAAGGAGAAAATGATTTTGGTCTTTTAATAATTGTTTAGTGAATAGTTGGACACATCATTTTTCGTGAGAGAGAAAAACAGAAAGACAAAGAGAGAAAGAAAGAAAGAAAGAAGGAGATTTTCCACTCTATATAATTCCATCATGGTCTTCTTTCTTCATTGACTAAAAATGACTCATTAAGACAAAAGTTCTAATAGGTGGAATGGAAGATTAAATTCCACCAATATTCCAAGGTTGGATGGATTAAATGGAATGATTTCAACGGCATGTCAATTTGCCAAGTCTTATTTTATGCCTTATAAAGGAAGGAATCGCGTTTATATTTACATTTTTTGTGTACTTGTTCTTTATTTTATTTTTTTTTTTTGCACACGGTCGTATCAAACACGAATAATTTTCAAACCTATCTATTTGACACCATAGATGGGACCCTAATAGGTAGCACCACTACAGGTCAGAGTGGACCTGGAAGTAATATATATTCGTAAAATATCCAAAACTGAAGCCTCACCATCAGATGCAGTTTAGTGTCATATCCAGAAAACCCCCTTTTTTTAGGTATTTAACCCCTCGCATAGTATACACAAGTCAGCGTCTTCAAAGACCTTCCGACTGGATTAACAATATTTCAAGGGCTCTCAACCTAGAAAATCAGCAAACCCAAGCATTTAGTTGGGATTGAACACACCGATCCCTGTCACCATTGTGTAATACGTACATATTTTGGCTACTGGGGGTGGGGTAGAGTTACTTTCGTTTCGTACAAGGCCATGAACACAAGGTACCTAGGAAGGATAGAACTCTTTATCGTTTTAATAATCTGGAAAACTTTTTTCTTCCTTTCTTCTCTATTAATACATTCTTTTATAGTTTGCTTTTTCATCTGACTGAGTTCGAATCTCACTGGGTGCTGCATACCCCGACCATTGTGCCAAAACTAAGCATGAGTTAGTTGATGATTGGACGACTCGCGTGGTGTAATGGTAAGCTAGCTAAGCTGATAGACATTTGCTTGGGAATACTATTCTCACTGGGTGCCATGTGTTTCTGACCATGTGCTGCAACTAAGCTAAGCTTAGTAAAAAGCCGTTTCCTCACAGAGAAAAAGAAAGCAATTCATACTTACACTTCTAGGAACAATCATAATTTTCTTCCTCTCCTATCCAATTTCGAACATTGACGCATCACAGTCTTCCGACTTTAACTTACCTAATTGTTTTGTTTTGAACCAAATATGCAAAGCTTAGTAAATATATATGGACATTCTTATCATTAGAGATATCTGTCTCGCTAGCTAGCTAGCTAGTTAGCTATCTCAGTTGGTGCAAATCTATCTATCTAATTCAGTTAATTAGGAGAGGCATGAACCCTCTAATTCCTTCAATTATGGGTTAAATAGTACCACAGTTGTTCTAAAAGATAGCTTTAGCATTAAATATCGCACAAAAGGCTGACATGCCATTAAACAAAAAAAGAAAAGAAACTGAAATCAATCAATCAATCAATCTATCTATCTATCTATCTATCTCAGTCTATTAATATCAATCTTTATCAATGACTTCATACATTAATGTGCCAAAAGCATATATTTTCCACAATAAATATTTATTTTCGCTGGAGTTTCCTTCCTTTTCAATGCACATAATCCAACATTTCTACACAGACCGCAAAATTGATTTTTATGGTGAAAATTTCAGATGAAAATTCAGCTTATAACTATGTCAATCTACAGACATTATATATATATATATATATATATATATATATATATAATCTTCTAATATATATATATCCACATATACATACATAAGTTGACCAACTATAGCCGAGGGTGACTAGAAGACTCTCTTTTCAATGGCTACTACATAGGGGAGCGCAATTCCTTTCCCTATATTGCTCCACTTACCCTTGATCCGTACCTTATAATCCTGAGTGTTAAGCAAGGAAGCATCAAGCACCATTATTTTAATCTTTGGTAAGATTGGACCTGGGATTGAACCCCCGGTCTCCCCGATCGTCGGCGAACACTCTAACCACGATGTGTATATATATATATATATATATATATAATGACTTTTAAATGTGAAATAACATCAGTTATTATTTAAGTATATGTATATTTGAATTATAACCAATTTTATAACAGATTTAGAATATAAAATCAAGCATATATATATATATATATATATATATATATATATATATATATATATATATATATGCACAAACACATTAAATAAATGCTTCCCTTTCTAACAAAGTTTCATGATGATATTGATGCTTCTATTTTGGAAGGAGAGAATGATTCTAATTAGTGTTTCATTGTTAAAGGCAGTCCATGATGATATTGATGCTTCTATTTAGGAAGGAGTGATGAATTCTAATTAGCATTTAACAGTTGTCTTTGTTATATCGACAATTTGCATTGTTAAAAAATTGATGTTCAGCTCGAACGAAGACCCCACAAAATTATAATTCAGTCGCACATTGGAAAGTAAATTTCTTCGTTCTCAAATTTAGCCCTTTTTAAGTGTATTTCTCTAATTAAAATCTCGAAATGAAATTTTTTTTTTATTCGGGAGGGGGCTTTTTATTTGGTTTGTTGCTTTTTTTTTTTTTTAATGGACCACGATTGCGTACATACATACATACATACATACATACCCCTACTCTGTATCTATATAAACATCATGTGAATTATGTAAATTGCGAAAATATTGTACAATACTAGATTATAGCTGTAAAGAAATATTTCGTTCTTTCTTTCCTTCCCTTTCTTTTTCAATTCATTCTACATTCTTTCTTTCTTCCTTTCTTTCTTTCTTTCTTCCTTTCTTTCTTTCCTTCTTTCTTTCTTTTATTTCTTTCCTTATGCTTTAAACTTCTCACTTTTCTTTCTTTTTTAACTTGTGGTGACAATCTCTGTTGACTGAGACGCGCAAAACGAAAACCACAAAACTCGAGGCCGAGTCTCCCATAGTCCCACACACACACAAACTTGCAAGCCGATAGAAGATCCATATTTTTAACCAAATTCTTGTTTTTATAATAAAAGGCTGAGATTTTTTTAAAAATTAACTTTAAAACACCCGCACTTCTATCTTCCTTCTACTCTCTCTCTCACTCTCTCTCTCTCTCTCTCTCTCTCTCTCTCTCTCTCAAAATATCAACATCTCTCTATCTTGTAGTAGTAGTAGTAGCAGCAGTAGCGTATGTTTCAAGGAGAAGAGTTTTCGATACCTGTTCTCCCTCTCTCTCTCTCTCTCTCTCTCTCTCTCTCTCTCTCTCTCTCTCTCACACACACACACACAAACACACACACACTTTCTCTAAATCTCTCTAAATTTCAGCATCTCACTTTATCTATCTATCAATCTATCTATCTATCGATCGATCGATCTCATTCTGTTCATATCTACTCCAGACTGTTCATATTGATTTATCTATCTATCAGTCTAGCTTCCCAAGTCTGATCAAATCTATTTATTTATCTACCTCATTCTGCTCATATCTATCTATCTATCTATCTATCTATCTATCTGTCAGTCTATCTACCTCAGCCTGTTCATATCTATCTATCAATTTATCTATATCAGTCTGTTTAAATCTATCTATGCCTTTTCATATCTATCTGTCGATCGATCGATCTATCTGTCTTTCTTTTCTACTATCTATCTATCTATCTATCTATCTATCCATCAATCTATCTCAGCGTCTCTCTCGGTCTCTTCATATCTATCACTTTTCTTTCTCGCTATCTTCCCTTTTTAATGCGGTTTACCGAAGCGACTGTCTCAGCAATTCTGTTGAGAAAGGTGCGTGTGCTTATGTGTGTGTGTGTGTGTGTGTGTGTGTGTGTGTGTGTGTGTGTGTGTGTGTTATCACAGTTTCTCAAGAGATTGGTTTGTGTTTTCTCCACAATTCGTAACGACTTCAAGAAATATTTTTATACCAACAAAACTATCTCTCTCTTTCTCCCCTCCACTTACACACACACACACACACACACACTCTCTCTCTCTCTCTCTCTCTCTCTCTCTCTCTCTCTCTCTCTCTCTCTCTCTCTCTCTTGTTGCCTCTTTCTGTGCGTTTGTGTCGCCGTGTGATTATATGAGTAATTGTATATAACTGAAGTGAATATGCATGTGTATGACATAACCCACGAAGCCGCCTGGCACGAACATACACATACACACACGCATACACACACACACACACACACACACACACACATGCATACACGTACACACATGCACACTCGTACATTCAGAGAAACGTGTGACAGGAGAGCAATTGATGAAGATGTAGGAAGACTAAAACTGGTGAAGAGAATTGTGTGTGGGATTGCTGGGTACACGTAGCCTTGGATTGATTTAATTGGACTCAGACACATTTCTCAATACGAATCGAGCTTTATCAAGGGCATGCGAAAATGATGTGCTAACCGCTAGAGAACGAGTAAGATCGTGTAGTTTGGCGTGTGTAAGCCTAACAGAGAATATTTTGTTGCATGCTTACATGGGTGTTTTTTTTACAGAACATGAGGATAGATAGATATGAATAGACTGAAACAGATAGATAGATAGATAGATAGATAGATAGATAGATTGAAACAGATAGATAGATAGATAGATATGAATAGACTGAAACAGATAGATAGATAGACTGAAACAAATAGATAGATAGATAGATAGATAGATAGATAGATAGATACTCCATATGTATCTGTCGACAACAGTGTATACAAATTCACTTTTATACGTAGTAATATGCAGTCCACACGTGCTTCTCGGAGCAGCTACACATACGTTACTTCCTACGTCTGTCGTGGTCCCCATTCGATCCCAGGTAAACGCTAGGGTGTCGAATGCTGATTTTCACAGTAGGTTGTCTTTTTTCACCTGGAAGATTGACGCAACTTCATCATTTGACCTTTTGCCAGCAGTAAATAAAATCTACACGTGTGTGGTGTGCGTCTAATAGTTCACAGAGTGTAAAGTCTCACATGATAGGACATCGCTATAAAGCGGGCAAATTCCTGGATGCTTGCTCATGGGCTAGATCTCTTTGCCTGGTTCCAGACCAATGTCGGCGGCTCTTATTCCATCCAATATTACACAATTAACTCGGATTTTACAAATAACAATTGATGTGAGCTTCTAATATATGAGTATGATGAAATAGAAAATCCTGTTTTATTTTCCGGCCACCAATCAATGCTTATCCAGTAATATCTTATTTATCTTGACGGGGCGGGGGCTTAAAATACCCTGACTATGCCCCCTGCACAGGAGTAAAAACCTTTCTCTCCCTCCCACCATAAACAATCTAGTATCCCGAGAACGACACTAAACTGTGTCTGATGGTGAGACTCGAGTTCTGGAGTTCTGGGAAGTGTGGAGTACTTCTTCGTTGCCATTACTCCCAGGTCCACTCTAACCTGGAGTATTAGTACCTATTAAGGTCCAATCAATGTGTCAAATCTGTTTAAAAATTATTTACCTTTGATAGGACCGTGTGCAAAAAAATGTACAAAAAATGTAAATACAAACTTACAATGAACGCAATTCTCTAACCTCTATGCATTAAATAATCCTAAATGGGTTGATATTCCGTTAAAATCAATTTTATGATCAAGCCCATGAGCGGGCAACTTAAATGCAAACCTTTTATCTTATATCAAGTGACGGTATAGATATGTAAACGTCTTTACAGGATGAGCCATCGCCATGTCAAAACAATACTCTGATATATATATATATATATATATATATATATATATATATATATATATATATATATATATATATAATTACTATGTGTATGCGAACATAGATTTTATGTGCAGGTGAATGAATCCACAGAAAATGAAAGGAATCGTGCCGTTATGAAAGAAATGGGGGATGCGCGGACCCGTGGCTAGGCGAAGTGGGGTGCTGGAAGAGGGGGCAGAAATCGGACTCTCCCTTGAAAATCACTGTTCCTCCCACCACCCCCCATGCACACACCACGTACTGTTGTTTTGATGTCAACTAATTTTTTTTGTGCTTATATCTTTAGACATAGTCCATCTTCACTGGCATCTTCCTGTTTTCTATTAGCAGTTCCTCGGACTTAGTGGATGCACATAACCCAGCCTCCACTGCCCTGAATTCCTATCATTCAGGCGATTTTCATGAATATGTCGGCGATATCTTCCCAATCATTTTGCTCGCCATTGTTCAAAGACTGAAATAGGGATCGAAACGGCTCCGATAGCGACCCAGTCATTATTTTTGTAGACTTCCTTTGCAACTTATATATATATATATATATATATATATATATATATATATATATATATATATATATATATATGATGGAATGGATTTCGTAGATTTTACAAATGCCTTTTATTCGTTATTATTCATATATTGTTCTCTGATATTTTCATCGTGTTTTAGTTTATGAAGGAAGAACACTGGCTGAAAAATAGTAGCCCGTTATCGTATACTTAAAAATATCAAAACTCT
>CAUZXS010003396.1:0-30000 GCA_963585895.1 Sepioteuthis lessoniana
AGGAAACAATAAATGATTATCTCCCTTAGATATTTGGTATGTCCCATAGAGGCCTCATAGTTAGTCACATAATAGGTACAGAAATATATCCACAATCTCTTTTTGCTTCTGGTTTTTGACCAGTAGACCAATTTATGTCTTATAGAGGCTTCATAGTAAGTCTTTTAATAGGTACAGAAATCTATCCTCAATTTCTTTTTGCACCTGGTCTTTGACCAATTGAGCTATTTAAGTTCAATAGTTAGTTGCATAATAGGTACAGAAATCTATTCTCAATCACTTTTGCCTCTGGTCTTTGATCTGTAGAGCTGTTGTCTCTGATTCTACCAGAGAATAGTAAAGCCATGGTTATCTTTTTCAAACGCTTATCAGGTAAACTTTTTTCTATTTTGCTCTTCTTCCACATACAGCTTGTTCATGGAAAAATAATGTGTGTAGCTGTAATTGTTGGAAACACGTTTGTATGTTTATTCTGTTTGTACCACTTGTAGAAAACCTACTATAAAATACAGTTAACTTTTTATGCCTGAAAAAATCTTTACAAAACTTGGTGTCAACTTACATTGTATGACTTAAATCCAAATCTTTATTCATGTAAATAAAATGTTCAATATTCATGGCATGTATAGAAAGGGTTTATCTCATCTTCTTCTGATTGTGTTCAGTGTTAGTATACAATTATCTAAAAATACTAAAAGTGTGTTTCACCCCAAAACTCACTGACAAAGTTTTGATGGCATTAAACAGAGATTGAAGTATTTGTACATAGGACCACTTTAAGCTGTAACCTATGTAGAGATGTGTTTTAATGGAAAAATAGCCAGAGAAAAGCAATTGCTTAAAGAGAAAATAAGTAAGTACATTTTGAATTTCCCAAAAAGCACAAGACAGATGTTCCAAACGCAAGAAAGATGTTATTGAAACTTTTGATTATGAATTGAAAATGGCAAAACCACTCACTAACCCAAGAAGACCATCTTCATAGTGAAGCATACTGGTGGTGGTAATCTTTCATGGGGATATTTTTCATTAGAAGATTCTGGGGCACTGGTTTAAACTGAAGAAATAATTAATACTGCTAAACACAGGAAAATTGTCAGGGAAAACCTGTTTCTATTATTGAAATTTGGGACATCATCTTTCAACATGACAATGACCCTAAACAAACAATTAAAACAACTCTCAAACGATTTTAGCAAAAGTATAAGCAAAAAGGAATTGCCAATGGTGGTGACTATTTAGAAAAAAGCGTTTTGTTAGTTTAAAGTTGATCTATCCAATCTTGTTATTTTGCTTCCGTATCTAGCATAATTTCCTTAGAAATAAATTGGAAGCATGATTTTTAGAACACCAATTTTTCATTAATATGTTCAAACTAGTGCACTCCTTTGGCTATTATAGTTACAACAATTTTGCAATTGTTATATACGATCCTGTTTAGGCATGTGTTGTGTTTACTATCTGAAAATATACACCGTTGGTGTGATTTAGTTTGTTTAACTGCACAGCAGCTCCTCAAGCCAACATTTGATTCATTTTTAAATCTTTGATTGTAAAAGTATGAAAAAAAGAAAGTATGAAGAAAATATAAAATCTATGAAAAATGAAGTACAAAAAAATGAAATTTGAAAGACAAAAACTATGAAGAAAAAACAAAGTATAAAGAAAAGGAAGAAAGTATGATTCAAAAAGAAAGTATGAAAAAAAGAAAATATAGAAGAAAAGAAAGTATAAAGAAAAAAGAAATAATGAAAAAAAGAAAGTATAAAAAACGTGAGGTATGAAAAAAAAAATATGAAAATAAAAATTGGGAAAAAAATAAAGCATATAAGAAAAAAGTATGAAGAAAAAAGAAAGTAAGGAGAAAAAATAAAATATTAAAAAAAAGGAAAATATGGAGAAAAATGAAAGCATAAAAATGTAAGTATGAAGAAAAAAGAAAGCATGAAAAAAAGAAGAAAATATGAAGAATATAAGAAAGTATGAAGAAAAGAAAGGGTTAACCATGGGAACTCATATATTCAAGAAACAATAACAGACCTTCAGATTTTCAAAATCCCAAGTCCCAGTTAAGTAGCCAGTGGAGAACAAATAGGAAGCTCAAATTTTAGTACTGGGGAGACCCATTAGGAGTCGGCTATGATTTATGAAACCTTAGTCAATGGCTACTACACTGAGTTGTAGGGAGGGCACTACTCAATTACCAGGATTGCTCCACATTGCGCTTGATCCTCACCTTTTAGTACTGAGTGCTAAGCAAGGCGGCATCAAGTACCATTTTTTGAGTCTTTGGTATAACTTGACCTGGGATTGAACCTCGGTCTCCCAGACCATTGGTGAAGAAACAGTAGGATCATTCTTACATCATCTCAAAAATATCACTTTACATCTTCCTCAATTGAGACATCTTCAGAAAGAGGCTAAAACATGCCAATAAAGTGAGTGGCATTTTTTTCTTGGACCACATGTCTGACTTTTTCCTTTTCTATGAAATCTTTATCATCTTTTTATCATATGTCTTGCAGCTTTTGCCAAGATCTAGCAATGAGTCAAAATCATTTTCATATTGTGTTATATTTCATGAAATTTTAATGTTATTGCCTTTTTTTTTTTTTTGTACAGTCACATGAACTAAGAACTTGGAAGAAAAAAATATTTCCCCCAGATTTTTCTTCAGTCATTTTGAATCATATAAGTTTTATGAGACTTAATTAAACTGATATTTTACTTAAGTAACTCTGCCACTTTTAATCCCCTGAGTCTCAGAGTAATATAACAACTGCACCTTCTCCCCAAAGGCCATCATTAAAAATACACTGAGCCAACCTTTATTGTCTAATTTAATTAGTTTGATTAATATCTAATAATGAATATTAATACTAAAAATAAAGAAAAAGACTGAAGAGTTTCTTATCCAAACTATACAGTGTGTTCGTCATATATTACCATTAAAAAATGGTAATATATGACAAATATATACAAGTGTATTTGTCATATATTACCATTGAAAAAATTAATTCTTTTTCTTTCTTCTCTTATTAAAGTAAGGAGATTAAGTTTGTTTATTTGAACTTTGTCATCTTCAAGTATGGGCGGTGTCGAACATTTAAAATGTCTAGATTGAAAAACAAATTAATAAATAAAGATGTCCCACATGAACTATAAGTCTCTAAATTTTCTTTATTAGAATTTTCAGGCAAAAGGATTTTGATGAATCTTATTGTCAAAAATTTATTCATAAAAGCAACAACATCTATGTTATATACCATTAAATGGATATATGAATATGAGATCTGTCTGAAAAGTAATGGGACTGGGTGTGCTGTGTGAGTTATGAGAGAAAGAGGAATAAGCAGATTGTGCTATCATCTAACATGATATCTTGTGAGTGAACAATTGTAATCTTTCTGCAATTATTGCATTTTTTCTCATGATTTTGTTTACTCCCCCACTTTTTCAGGTCATTTAGATATAAGCACTTAGGAATGAACAATAAACTTTGAGCTACAAATAGATTTGAAATTTTTGCTAAGGTTGGGAAAAACTCCATTACAAGCAGTTGAAATGCTTCAGCAAGTTTATGAAGATAACACCATGTCAAGCACACGTTTCTGAGTTGCACTACAGCCTCTAAGATAGATGTGGGGAGGTAAAAGATGACCCCAGGGGTGAAAAACCTTCAACAGACAGGAATGAGGTCAAGACTGAATTGGTAAGGCAAATAGCATGTTTGAATGATTGGGCATGAAAAAAAAAGACAGAGTTTTGAAGATTATTATGAAAGATTTGGGGATGCAGATTATCTACTCAAACAGATTGCTGAAAGATTATCAGAAGGAGCACTGAATGCATCATCAGTTATGTTCTAACTGAACCAGACTCACTTCAAAGAGTCATCATTGGTGATGATATATAGACTTTTGAGTATGACCCAGAAACTAAGTGCCAGAAAAGTCAATGGGAGCCTCCGACATCATGGGGGCCAAAGAAAGCAAAATAGGGAAAGTCATAAGTCAAAGTAATGTTGATCACATTATACAATGTGAGAAACATTATTCACAATAAGTACATGGGGCTAGACAATTAATCAGCAAGTCTACAAGGAAATTCTATAGTGTATGCTTTTCTCATTGAGCAAGAAGAGATGAGAGTTGTGGCTGATTCACCACAATAATTCACCTATTCACACCATGAGCATCTGGCAGTTCTTGGTCAAGTGGAACATAGCTGTGCTGGAAAAATCTATCAATTCACCTGATCATGCTCCATGCAACTATTTTCTGTTCTCCAAACATCAGGAAATCATCTAGAAAACCCATTCTGAAGGAGTGGGAGCCATGAAGAGGGCTGTAATGATGGAGCTGAGAAAAATTCAAGAAGAATCTTTCCAGGGATGCATAGAAGAATGACAAAGAAATATTAGAAAGTACATTTATTTTGCAGGAGATGACCTTGAAGGGGAAATTATGTAGTTTGTTCTTTAGAATTGAAAAACATCAGTCCCATTAATTTTAAGACACACCTCATATATATATATATATGTATGTATGCTTATATATACATTGATACATGTGCAAGTATTTTGTATTTTGATTTGTTTGCATATGTGTGTACATACATATATGGAGAAAAAATGGAGGTCCCCGAGGTGTAATGGTTATCATGGAAATGAGCATGACGACAAATCCTGGATGAGACTGATTGCATTTCACATAGCACCAATACCCTTGGGGAAGGTATGAATCCAGTCATTCACTCTCCAGCTATGGGTAAATAGTAGGGCAGGCTGGGTTCTTTAGCCTTGGTGAGGCAACCAGTCTATGAGAAGGAAAACTTGGAATTGAAACCTGTTAAGATCTGCTTAAAAAATTGACCTTGTGCCATATCCTGCCCCTGCAGAGGGGTTGGTAAATATATATATGGAGAAAGAAAGAAAGAAAGAAGTATATTTCTGTGTACATTCATATGTAGTTAATACATTGCTTCAGTTCATCATATGCATAAACATACATACACAATATATTAATATATATATATGTGTGTGTGTGTGTGTGTGTGTGTGTGTGTGTGTGTGAGCAAATTATGATTAAAATTTAATGCTAAAATGGTATTAATCAGTAAAATCTTTACAGTGCTCTATAAACAACAATACAAAGTGATATCAGAATATTTTCAACAATGAAATAGAATAACTTTAAAAACAGGATAAAACCTATAACTAGGTGAACTAGTATGAACATGTTTTTATTGTTATTCTATGTTATAGTTAAAATTATTGTCATAGTAATATATATATATATATATTTCAAAATAAATAGGTTCACAAAGAGATTTGTATTTTTCAAGTATTATTTATTCTGATCTTATATACATGTATGTTTCCAGCTTGTTACTTTCGTGAAAGAACATATGTGGCACAAGGCCATATGAATGGGACACCCAATTCTTAAAAAAAAACAAATCTCTAAGTGGACCTATTCATTTTGAAATATTTACTTTTGTCTCTCTTTGGACCAACAACAAAAAAGAAAAAAAATTACATATATATATATATATATATATATATATATATATATATACGTATATATATGCACTTATATATATTGTGATCAGCAAAATTCCTCCATTTGTAGTCATTTACCTGGCTCATGTTCAAAATCCATTTCTTGGTACACAGTGGGATATTCAAAGCTGAGTATATCCATTAATATAATTTCATCAAATTGTTGGTCATTGACTATTATATTTACTTCATGCAAGTTGAAAGAAAACATTAAAAAAGCAACATTCTTACGCAAGTTGCCAAACTGATAACAGAAAAGCGTACTTATAACTTTATTGTTTATATAAACAGTCAATACACTGACCAATTACTCATTTTAGCCATTTGACTGAGTGGTGCTGAATGTTCGATTTCTGTCCATTGTATGACGTGGGACCACATTATAAGAGTTGATTTCAATATTATGATATTTTAAGTTGCAGATCACAATTGGAGTAATACTGTGCTCCAATACAATTGGATTGGATATTTAAAATTCATTTCACTCATAGTAGATTTATAGGCAAAACAATTGCCTTCTCTAAGTGCCTAAGGGAGTTCTGCAATTTTTTGGTTACTTATTTGATTTACTCTTCAAATTACAACAAAAGCAGAGGCCATCATGTTGCACCATCTGAAGCCACCTTTCTGCCAGATCTTTGGTCACATGTTTAGTCTAGTTCTTGTTCTTTGAAAAAAAGAACTCCTTCACTGAAGTTTCCACCTCCTCAAGAAGTGGGACAAGGATCAGAACCAGTAATAATCCAAGGGACCTAGGTCAGGACTATATGCAGGGTGTGGCATCAGTTCATTCCTTCCAAATTCTCGGAGTTAATTCAGAACCTGGCATATATGCAAATATTGCAAAACTTTTGATTCACCCTACTACTTTTTCTATTTTATTTGCCTTACCAGCATTTTATTTGGATTTCATTTTGTGCAAAGCATCATTTGATTTAAATAGCCTGCCTACCAATTTGTAAAATATTTCATGCAAAAAAGCAAGAAATAAGATACCCCCAACTTTTTGGTTCATAACTATTCACCCCATCCTCAAAAGTCAGTATTTTGTAGAACCACATCTTACAGTATTTACAACTAACAGTCTCATGGGATATGACTTATAAAATTGGTACATCTTGTTAATAGGACTTTTGCCCATGCAAAAAAGCATGAATAATTATTTACCACAACCTCCAAAAACCAATACTTTATAGATCTTGTTTTGGAGCAATTTAAACTCAAAGTCTCTTGGAATAAGTCTCTGTAAGTTTGGCACATCTACCCACAACAATTTTTGCCCACTCCTCAATTCTAAATTGTTTCTGCTCCATTGGTGTATTGCAGTTTTTAATTTGTACCATTAATTCTCCATTGGATTGATGGCAGGGCTTTGATAAGGCCATTGCAAGATATGTGATTATTTCCCCAGTAACCACTCAAATGTTGCAGTCAAAGTAGATGTATGTTGAGGGTAATTGTCATGTCAGAAGTCGAATCTCCATCTAAGTCTCAAATCAGATGCAAAACTGAAACAGTTTTTCCTAAAGAACTAACTTGTATGTAGTGACATACATCTTACCTTTATTTTTACCCAGTGTAACTCACAATGAAAAATATCCTCATAGTATGATGTTGCTAATAACATGCTTCATTATTGGATAGTGTCCTTTGTTTGATAAGAGATATTTGGTTTACACCAGATATACAGTGGTTCTTAATAACTAAAAAGTTCAATTTTAGTCTTATCTGATCACAGAACTTCTTCCACATATTTGGAAGTCTTCCATATCCGTTTTGGCTGACTTCAAACATGCTATCTCATTTTCTCTTTAGGCAATGACTTTTGTTGAATCACTCTCACATTAATCTCAGTTTTCTTGATTGTACAGATTGAAGTGTTTCCATGAAGCGATAGCTCTAATCTTCAGTGTGGAGCTTTTCCATTTGTCTGTGCTCTCTTTATTGACTCTCTGATTAATCTTTATTAAGTGCAATCCATGGCTTTTGGTGGGTCTATTGACTAGTCAATTTTGGTGCTATGTTCTAATGATAGATTTCATAGTGTTGTTAGATGAATCCCTGTGGTGTAGTGGTTAACATATAAGACTATGACATTGTAGTAAGAGAGTTCAAACTGAGTTGGAATTATTATGTTCACTTTCAGACTAATACCCTTGGGAAAAGTATAAGCCCCTTTATCCCTCTATCTATAGGTTAAATAACACCACTACAGTTCTGCAAGGATTTTTTTGGCATTAAATGACCCATGAATATTTATGTGCCATTAAACAAAAAAAAAACCCCAAACAAATCAAACCATATTGCTACATAGAAGGTTCACTATCTAGGATACTTTTATAACCAGAATCTAATCTTTATGCATTTACCCAAACCCTCTGCCACAGACAGGAAGCAACACAACATTAATCTTTAGGTAGAGTAAAGCTGGTTTTAATTCAGGGGTTTCCTTCTCTTAAACAGCCCAGTTTATCCTACTATATTTAGAGGGAGAACAGATGAATTCATGTCTTTCCCAAGGGTATTATTGCAAAATGAAATGAAATGGCCTCTTTGAGGATTTGAACTCTGGTCACTGATTCCACTTTCTATTATGACAAACATTAATCCACAAGTGCCTCCTAATCTAATCTGTACTTCTCCACAACTTTATATTCCCAATATTAAGCCAAACTTGCAAAATCTGCTGAATATAATGGATTAGTAAGAACATTCAAGCAAAGATGTCATAATCTCCGCCTTGTCACTAAAGATACAATATTAACATATTCCAGATGGATGGTTTTTATTCACTGTTCTAAATGGCCGCAATACTTATTTGAACCAATCATTTAATTCTTTGGAAAACTGTTATAATAGAGCATTCTATTCCAGTCCTACCACATGCACAACATCACCTTCCTTGCATGAAATTTAGCCTGGAGCTAGATTAAATATTATATGAAATAAGCATGTGCATCGGGTACCAAATGAAAATATTTATGAAAGCCTGAAATCGTCTAAATTCATTTTCATGACTCGGGCTCTGTGGTATCAACTCAATTCTCTATTTTACCATACAATAAAATCTGGATTGTGTGAAGTAATAAGTTATTTCCTGAATTAATCATTGAGTAAATTGTTTTGTATTTACAACAAAAACAGGTAATCATCATCTATAACTAAACACAGAGGCATTATTGTTGAGTTGTGCTTATGGCTTTAATGTAAAAATAAATAACATTTCTATTTTCAGTATATATTTAATTTTTTTTTACTTTTTTGGATGTCCCACATTAACATGACTTACATATCAAGAAACTGTGAATGACTTTAAGTACATATTTGAAGTATTTTAGGAATATTCTATATTGGAGGCAGGTGCCATAATATTTACTATCTTAAAAAATGGACACAAAGACTTGATTCCAAATCCCGTTTTCATTTCAATTTATTCTAATGGCCTTAAGAAAAGCATGAAGTATTCTTTCACCAAATGTGGGTAAATAAAAGGGTAGACTGGATTCTTTAGTCTTGGTAAGGCAATCAATCTTAGAGAAGGAAAACCAGTTGTACTCACTTAGAAATTGACCTTGTGTCACATCCTGCTTGTGGTAGAGGGGTTGTATAGCATTCTCTATTCTCAAATAATACAGCATGGCCCACAAAAGACTGATGAATTATAAAATTATGACTTACTGGTTTTAATTTGAATTTTTATGTTATTTGTCAGATATTTCAAGTAATCTAAGAAAATGGAAAAAAGTCGAATTCTGTATGAAAGACTAAATAAAAATAGTAAAATTTTCCTATTCAATTGACAGATCTACAATTTCAGCTGGTAGAAAATATTGTGTCACTCATTTTAATGAAAAAATCATCTAAGTACAAACATTATAAAGAGCTTAGTGTACAGATTTACAAATTGTGGCACTAAGACAGACCACCCACAAAGTGGTCATTGCAAAAGTGTTTGTACTGTGGAGCAGCAGAAGCTTTTTGCATGAGTCAGTCTTTTATGAGCCACCCTGTAACTTTGATAATGATTAAGCTCAACATTGTTCAGTAAGAAATCACAATCATGAAACTTTGTAAACCATATTTGTCATTTTGAATAATTCACAGTTGTTTTGTTGTATACTGTACTTGCATAATGAAGAAATGCGAAGACTGTAACACATTCTTTACAAAAACGTAAGTCTCTCATCTTTATTTCTTGAAAGGTCAAAACTGGCTGTAGATGTATGGGAGAGAAACAGAGGGAGGGAGATGTAGGATGTGGACATAGACTGATAGGGAACTGTTACATTGACCCTTTCATAACCCATATGATTCCACATTCAGGGCCTTACATCCTAACTTCTTTGCCCAGAAGTTCTCAACTGGGCTCCAGCAGCACCCCCCGGGCACTTGCCTGCCACTCTCCAAACCTTTTGACTGCCCAAATTTCTTCTGACTGCAGATTGATATGGTTGTGGGTCCAACTGGGTGACCGTGACTCCTATGACTGACTGTCTGACATGGGTACCAAATTTCTTCTGACTGCTGATTGATATGGTTGTGGGTCCAATTAGCTGACCGTGACTCCTGTGACTGACTGTCTGACATGGGTACTGGTGTATATACAATTTCATAATGCCAATGGGTTCTTCCAGCACATGATTTACATGATTTCCTTTTGCTTGTCAACCCATGCTGGAACATCCAGTCCCAGAAATCCCTGATTGATGGCTCCATCAAAAATCAATATGCAACAGCTTTTCGATATGGAGTACAAATCTTTTGCTTTGGTCATTTGAATCATGTTTTCATCTTTTAAAATGGTAAGTATGACTAAAATATTATATATTCTATTTCATCTAAAATGTTAATAGCTTAAAAAACATTTTGACAATTTTCTTTAAACATGTACGCTGACATGCCAACTGTCACAAAAGAGTTTTGTCAATTCAATGTATATATCAATACACTTATATATATATATATATATATAATGTTTGATGAATTATATGATTATATGATGCATGGACTTACAAGATGAACCCCAGTTTGGGGAACGCATCTAAAAAATAAATGGGTTTAAACTATGAATGTCAGTTGAATAGTTTTCACCTGACATTTGTAGCCCTCCTCATTATCAGGTCATTTTTTAGTTTCATGTATTTAGACCTTGTTTACATTTGTGAAGATGTTTGCTGTTTTATTTAAGGGGGACTGCAGCACTATAACTTCATTGGCTAGTGACCCAAAGCCAAACCATAACTTTATATGATGAGAAGGGGATTTTTTTGACGTTTTTTGATAAGCAGGTCTTAAAAGCCTTCAAATATATATGTATATATGGAAAATCAGTTGATTTTTGTACTAAAGGAAAGTGTTAATTTTGTGCTTAAGAATCGGTAATTTTTGAACCTGTATTTTTGCCTTTTTTGATCAATTGAAGCTTGAGCTTTTTTTTAAATTTCTTAGAGATTTCATGGATGACAATATTTGACTTGCTGCAAAAAATTTGAAGTATCATTACATAAAATAACATATCCTTCCTAGATTGTTAAAAATACATTTTTTAACCAATTAGAACTATAGATAAATCATTAACTTTTTAACCAAATTTCATGCCTACCTCAATTTTATTGGGGTGTCCTCATGGTGTAATGGTTAATGTGCTGGATTGCGGAATCGTAGTAAATGAGTTCAAACTCCAGCTGTGCTATTACTTTCACTTTTGGACAAATACCCTTGGGAAAATTATGAGCCCCCTTAACCTCCCAGCTATGGTTTAAATAGTACCACTGCTGTTCTTCTGAAAGGATATCTTTGGGATTAAATAACCCATGATGGTTGACATGCCATTAAACAAAGAAACCAAACCAAACCTCAATCTTATAAATAACCTATTAGATAGATAAATTTTCAGTGGATTTATAAATTAATTCAGTAAATCTACTCAAATATTTTGACATAATTTCTTTTGAGTGAAAATCTAACATAGTATGAAATAATCATATGATTTCAACATCACTTAATTATCTTAAATTGAATGAAAATATTTTGTTTATTAAGATATGCTCATACCACCATTAATCGTTTTGCTTGCTAATATTTTGTAGCTGCTTTCACTCTCATATCAATGTATAGATATACTTTCCTACATAGTAATATTGTTATATTTTGACCTTCGACCCGGCCCAAAAATGCTATTCCAAGGTGATACACCGGAAGGAAGTGACACATTCCAATGGCCAGTAATCAAAAGAGATCGCGTGGGCGGATTAAGGCTTATGATATGGGACAAGGTGAAGGTCCCATTGTGCCACTACAGTGATGTACCGGAAGAGAGTAACCTCTGAACTGCATGACAGTTATTTCCGCTTGATGACGATTAAGCATTCGATTTCAAAGATCCAGTGGGCGATCGTGTGGGCATTGAATTATTATATAATTGAGTTGAGTTGGGTGCCAAAGGAGTTGCCAGTAGAATTCCAGACAGCCAGAGACCAGATGTGGTAGGGAAGGCCACACCCGACTGAGGGGGCCCTCGGAAAGCCCCGATGGAGTAGACCCCAACATCAGGAGAACAAGAAAGACACAACGTGACGGTCATAACAAAGGGGTCAAAATATGAAGTTTATGTTTGGTCTCCAGCACCCTCTCACATGCAAACCTTGAGTAACCCTTTTCAAACCTTGCAATAAAGTGAGAGGTAAATATGTTGTTAAAGAAGTCTTCCTGTGTCTTCCTTCTTGCGTCTTTATCGTTGAGTCGTTGTGATGCTGAATGAACGTGTAAATAACTATATAAAAATATGCTCAAACGAAGTTGTTTTACACACACAAAATATATTAACTTGATTTAGACAATGCAAACTACTACATTGAATGCATGAACTTTTCTTACTTGAAATGTAAATATTGAGGAATATTTATGCTCTAATTAGTATGATCTTTTCTTACAGGAAAGGTTTTGGTAACTTTTGTTTTTCAACAAACCTTTCACTCGATTTAAAGAAATAAACTTATTAAATTTGTAGAGCAGTGTTCTATTCTATCCTTTATGCACATATTCTGCTACAAATGCAAATGTATATATATATATATGTATATATATGTATATATGTTCTTATCCTATTTTGTGAATATTTTTCTCAGTTCACTGCAAGAGTCAAGGTTTAACCAAGGTTTCTTTGACATGGAGAACCAAAAACTTTACACTAAGATATTAATGATATACGAGCAAGAGTTTGAATTCAGAGTTGTTCTCTTAGACCCATTCCCTACTAAAGCTAGAGAGTCCAGTCGACTCTTCTATTTCTGCATACCAGCCCATTACGGTTAAAGTGTTTTCCAATGATCCAGGAGACCGTGGTTCAGTCCCAGGTTGAGTCGTACCAAATTCTCAAAAAAATGGTACTTGATGTCTCATTGCTTAACACTTAGCATTATAAGGTACAGATCAAGGGTGTGTGAAGCAATCTAGAGAAAGGAGTAGCACTCTTCCTTTCGATGTAGTAGCTATTGAAAAGGGAGCCTTCGAGTCACCTTCAACTATGGTCAGCCAACTTACTCATACTGGCCCATTAGCATAATGGTTAGAGTGTTTTTGCAATGGTCTGGGAGACTAAGGTTCAGTCACAGTTTGAGTCTTATCAAAGATTCAAAAAAATGGTACATGAGACCTCCTTACTTTATACTCAGCTTTATAAGGTCTGGATCAAAGGTAAGTGGAGCAATCCAGGGAAAGATGTAATACCCTTCCGTACATCTTGGTTTAGTAGCTATTGAAAAGGGTTGCTTTAGACTATCGTCCGGAGACTTACTTTACCAGCCAATTGGCATTATAGTTATAGAGTGTTTGCCAATGGTTCCAAAGGCTTTATTGCAAAAGGAATACAGATCATTTCATCCAAAACTTAATTCCATATTCTGTATTGATCACCATTACATCACCTTACCTCCAAATATCTATCTATCTATCTATCTATACACTCTCACACACATATGTATAGATGCACACTCATGAATATAAAAGTATACATATGCACACTCATGAATATAAAAGTATAACTAACATTAGAATATTGCCCTAGTTCTGTAAACTTGAGATGAATCTATATTTTATTCTGTGTCATAATTATCTTCACAGAGAAAACCAAGATTGTCTCATAAGAAATGAATGGTCCTACTAATTAGATGTATTTTCATTTTGTGTATATTCAGAATTTGCTGCAAATATCCGTTGATAAGAATGGATGGTGTCAACATTGGTAGCTTATTTGACCTAACGGCACAACAGATGCTTGCATTGTCATTCAGTCAAATTGGGAAAGATGGTAAACATCTCCACACACCATTTGCAATGAAGTGGAAATTCAGTGGACTTATGACAGGAAATTAATCTCTCTGAAAACTGTGCTTGAACAGCAACCAAACAAGAATTAGTAAGATTGAATCTTGGCTCAAAACTAACAGCTTTTTGAAGCTTTACAGTGTTGAACAAGTAATGGAACCTTTACAAGATAGTAGTGAACAGTTTATATATATCCTGCAAAGCAGTTTTCATTGAATATAGAACAATGAATGCAAAGAATGATCGCCTACAGAAGCCCACACCTACTTAGGTTTCCTTTCAGCATTTTCAGACTTTGTATGACAAGGATTTTACATGTGCTAAACCAATAAAGTCTAGAGGTATAAAAAGTCTTGGTATTTAATCTAGAGAAATACAGCTTATTTTCTTCTGATTATTAAAATATAAATGAATTAAACAAACTGACAAAAGATAAAGGTTTTGGGGTTTAGAAAAAAAGGTAAACAAACTATTACATTATAAAAATTCATACATGAACAATTTTAAATAAAAAAGTGTATTTTCTTCAAAACCAAAGATATCAGGATTTTATTTCTAGTTGAACATCATAAATAAAAACATTTTTTGGTACTATTTCTTACTAAACTCTACTGCATTGAAATTTGTAACTGAAAAGAGAATTACAACATCTCTGTAACTAAAACTAAAGTTGCACACACAGACACAGACACAGACACACAGACGCAAACATATACACACACACACACACACACACACTTACACACACACATACACATGTATATATATATATATAAATAAATAAAAGCATTAATATGCAGCAGTTCAAAAATAAGTATGACCCTTATATATATATATATATATATATATATATATAAGGGATGTACTTATTTTTGAACTGCTGCATTTTCATGCTTTTGGTTAGTGTTTCAATGCTGAGAAGTTTAGTAATAAATAATTCCTTATAATATCCATTTAAATTGAATAACTTTCCATTAGAAATAATAAAATTCTGATATTGTCTTTGGTTTAGAATGAAGTTAATTCATTTTTTAAAAGAATGATTGGAGTGTACTTATTTATTGGCAATACTGTATGTTTATAGTTTTGAGAAAGTGTTTAATAGGCTTAGTAATTCAAACTTAGTTCAAAGAATATTTTGTGCATTTTACTAGGATGAATGAATATCCTAGTGAAGAGGTATGATAATATTTTTATATATTTCTTTGGAAATTGTGTGAGCAAAATAAAACTTCAGAGAGCAACACCTATAAAATGCGAAAGTGTGAGATATGCCAGTCTTGGCTGGCCTAATTAAGGTGTCAAAAAATCTTCCTTTCTTTTAAGAACCATCATAAGGTGCCAACAAAGCTATTTAGGGATTTCTCAAAGACTTATTTGTCTGACCTAATCAGAGATCATAAAATCCTCTCTTTTTAAGAATTGTCTTAAGGTGCCAACAAAGCTATTTAGGGATTTCTCAGAAACTTATAAGATTGGCCTAATTGGGATAAGAAAATATTTCACTTTAAGTATGGTCCCAAGGTGCCAACAGAGCTAATCAGTAATTTTCTGCATACTTCATTTTCCTAAAAGCTACCATTTCTTACATGACTGAATTCACTTTTTATTTTGCATGTTCAGTTACCATAAGATTTCAATAGATTCATTTTCAGTTTTTTTCAGTCCCAAACAATTCTTGTAATGATAATAACTCTTCTTAAAATTAGAAAAATATCACTTTATATTCAATACTCATGTATATGCATAGAAATTGTTTGGGTTTTAATCTATCATTTAGTCCTGAATTGCAGCGGAAGATTACCAATGTTGAAAAATTGTCTTGGAAATAAGGGTAAAAATGTCATTTTATATCACATTTTTACCCTAATGTCCAAGAACATCAGAAAAAATATGAGCATGTAACCAAAGTATTTTGAAGAATATATTTTTGATAATCTGAGTTCTTAAAATCTTTGACAATCTATCACTCCAGTATATTATTACTATTTTTTAAAATACATATTAAGATGTACCATAGGTATTTTCATTCTCTCCAGATCTTTACTGATACTTCCTCTAAACAACTAAGAACTATGACTTCACTATATTACTATGATTTCACTTGTTAGTTTTTTACAGCAACATTTAGGGGTAGTCTTTCACTGGAGTCTGAGAGACAGCATGACTCCTCAGTTCTTCAAGACTCTTCTCAGTATTCTGGTCAATCTCAGTAATGCTGTTATCAGGATAGTTTTGATTCTCCTATTGATTTCTGATTCATCCAATTCCTTCTCTAGGTTCCTGGGGACCATTCCAAGTGCAACAACTATAATTGGTATTACTTTAACCCTCATATTCCACACCTTTTTCAGTTCTCTGGCAAGGTCTAAGAATTTCTCTCTCTTTCACTTTATTTTGTTTTCACTTTGTAGTTTTCCTGAACAGCAGAATTCACAAGATGGCAAATTCTCATTTTTTTTGCAGCATTATGTATTTACCACTGGTAGGATGTAACACAAAGGTAATATTTTCAGCAGAGTAAAGCTGGTTTAAAGGAAAACTCTGAATTGAAATAATCAGCTGGAGACCTAGAGAAGGAGAAGCTCTGCAAGGCTATTCTAGCCCAAAAAAATGCTATATGAGAAGCACTTCCAAGACCAAACCAGGTTATGAGATCAGCAAAGGGAAGAATATTTTTAAGTAAACCCCATAACAAAATATGTCCCAGTAAATAAAAATCTAACATTTTTTTAACATGATTTATGTATATCCTAGTAGCAACAAATAAGGTCACATTTTAAGATACTGATCATGTTGCCTAAATGATACAGTTTACAAACAAAAGGGAATTTTTTATTCAGGAACTTGAAAAATAAAAGAAAAAGCTCATTTGAATATTTTACATTTCAATTATTTCAAATTTTAATTTTGAATGCGAAAACTGATATTGAATCAGACAGACAAACCAGATTAAAACTGCATTTCTAGGAAATGACAAAAAACAATTCTATAGATTTTCAGTTATCAGTAAGTATTACATTGGGATCTATCAAAATGGATTTTGTCGTTTTTACACATTGCTTTTGTGAATGCTTATGAATAAATGAGAGAAATGAGAAAACCAATTCCAGTTGTAACTGAGTAGTAACTTGAATCACCTGATATAAAAGGCTAAACCTATGTTTGATCTTTAATATTTACTCAACTCCTCTGCATTAGAAGGATGCAACACAAGGTCAATTTTTAAGTGGAGTTTAACATCTTTTAATTAAGAGTTTATCTTTTCTGAGACAGGTCACTATATAAAGGTTAAAAAGATCAGTCTACCCTACTATTTACCTCAAAATGGAGAGAGAATAGTTGGATTCATACCTTTCCTAGTGATATAAGCACTATATAAAATGCAAACAGCCTTTTCCAGGATTTGAACTCAGGCTGCCATTTCCTCCATTGATAACTTTTACAAAACAAGTAGGTGATTGAATGTTGTGCCTTCATTTGAACTTTGATCTTCTTCAAATTCATCCTTTTTAACACTTATAAGTGTTACATAAGGACATGTACAAAACAAATGTACTATGTAGAGGGAGTTGCTGATTATCGTTGGGACCATCAAGTGATTAGTAAAAGCAATTAAACTGTAGAGTTATTTTATGTGGAGAGGCAGATTGAAATATGATAACTGTTGTTTTATCTTTTTAAAAGATACAGACATCATTGTCTATTCTCTTAGAATTTTTTTTTGAAGTTAATGAAAAAAATGGAATTTCGATTGCTTGAGATTATAAAGTTATAAAGCTATGTTTTAGATTTGGGACTTTGTCATCTCTCTCAGGCCTTCTTTGAACTTATCCAGTCTTCTTTGACTGTCCAACTCACCCAATCCTTAATTTTGGCCCCTTACTGCCTGTCTTCATGTCTGCAATGACGTTTCTCCAATTTGCTAGTACATTCTGCTTCAGATTCATTTGCCAAGTCAATATATATGCTTATCTTATGGCTGACACACAACATGAATTGATGTGTTGCTTCATAGCCGAATTATATATTTACAATTAAATTCAGAGAGAGAGATATTCAAAATTCCTTAAAGATATAAACATCCCTCTTTACTGTGTCAGTTGTCAATCATTTGATTTTTGCATAGCTTTCAATAAATACATGATGAAGGCATCATTACCTTATAATCAACCATAATTACATTATATAAGAGCAAATATTTAAAAGTAAAATATTTGTAATTTCTTGTTTTTATGTTAAGATATTAAAAAGTAATTTCTAAAGGAGACATGTTTTGCATAATGGCTCTCATTATAGGAAATGGAATGGGTTCATCAAGTTCAAATTCTGGATTGAGCTATTTGTCCTTCACTTCATGGTAATGGCCTTGGGAAAGGAATGAATCCCTTTCTTCTTCCAACTATGGGCAAATAGTTGGCTAGATTGAGTTATTTATTTTTGGTGAGTCAACCAGTCTAGGAGAAGGAAAATTCTAAAATCAAACCAGCAGTACTCTAATTAACAATTAGCTTTGTGTCATGTACTGCCATGGCTGAGTGATTTGATAAATACATACTTTCAGTTAGTTTCTTAAGCTAGCAAGTGAGTTTGATTCTCACAGAGTGCAACATACTTCTGACATTGAGGCAAAACTAATTTAAGCTTAGTAAATGACTTTTTCTGTTATGGATTCAAATCAAATGCTGGATCAATTCTAAAAAGCCTGTGATTCTTCACCAGAATCATTTTTCCTAAAATAAAACCATCAATGGCTTTTGTTTGATAAAAATGATACAAGAGTCACCACATCGTCAAAGTATAAAATAAAATGTTTTTCTTTTAGTCTTGTCAAAGAAGTCAACTATTGCTACCACATCAGCCTTGGATATATTTATTATTCATGAGGCAGGGGATTCTCAAGGAGAAAATCTCAATAAAAGATTCCATAATCTTTTATTTCTTCTGGGAGTGATCTTTACATTGTGGGATTTACTTGTGATTATAATCCTCCTGCTGTTTTCTTATTCTTTATTACTTATAATCCACTGTTGTTTTTTCCTTTTTTTTGTTGGCTGTTCAGGAGGAAACATTTACAGTTATAGAAAGTAAACAGGCTGCTGCACTTTTGCAAGGTAAGAGATAACGAGAAGGAGAAAAAGTAAATATTAAATAATCAAATAGAGCAGAAATAATGGGTTGTTATTGCTTTGAGAAAACAGCATTTATTTTTACTCCCAAAAATATAATGAAAAAATGTTGATTTTTAATGTTTTAATATATTTCTAGATTCCTTGATGTTCTTGAAAAGTTAGAAAAGAAATTCAATGAAATATAAGAATGGATTTTCTGATCAGGAGCCTTATCAAAATAGATATAAGATCCTACACAGTAAACTATTAGAGTAAAAACAAAGATTGGAATGTTAGTATTGATGAATTATTCCTTGAGGATGATCCATGGATAGGAATAATATTTATGACTAATGTAAAAGCCAAAGGCAGCTTAAGCTCTTTCAAGGTCACAATAAGAAAACCATTGAATTCTAATCCATTCACTAATCTCTTGTAAATAACTATGAATATAAATACCATAATGTTTACTTGCCTTGACCTCAGTTGAATTGAGTGTAGTTTCATTTGAAGTACATCACATGTTAAATTTGATCCAAATATAGACTAAAATTATTTTCAACTAAGTAAATGATATAGATTTAAACTGCATATACAACAAGACAAATGGGAAAATATCAAAGATGTCTTCTACTTGGATTGGTTTTGGTTTTGTTTTGTTTCATGGCATATCAACCATTGTTGGTTACTTAATGCAAAGTTCTGTTTTAACATATCTATTAAATATATGATTTGTGAATATATTTTGTTGATACACAGTTAAATGATCAAACAGTTCTATTTCTAACAATTCAATTTAGCATAAATAAACAAAGTTAAGTTGTTTCAAGTATTGCCATGTATCACTAACAATTCAATTAAACATCAGTCATTTGTTTATACAGAGTTAAATGATCAAACAGTTCAATTTCAAATAATTCAATTTAGCATAAGTCATTTTTTTGCACTCAGTTTAAATGTCAAACATATATTTGACCCATAGATAGGACCCTATCAGGTGCTACCACTCCAGGTCAGAGTGGGCCGAAAAGCAATGACAATAAAGGGATACTGCATATTCCCCAAAGCTTCTGCATTACAGGAACCTCACCATCAGATAATTTAATTTCATATCCAGAACACTTGTTGGAGGAGTCTTATCCCTCTGCATAGAGTATTCTACACCCCCAGCTGACTGGGCTATCTGTAGTTTCATTTGAAGTAAATAAAATGTTAAATTTGACTCGAATATGGACTATAATCATTTTCAAGTAGCTGAAGTGCCCAACCATGCCAAGTAAATGATGATAACTTGAACTACATACACAACATGACTAATTGGCATGTGTCTAAGATCTCATCTACTTTCAGGGGTGTCCTCGTAGTGTAATTGTTAAAGCGATGGACTGTGGAATCGTAGTAAGCTAGTTCGTACTCCAGTCGTGCTATTATGTTCACTTTTGGGCAAATCCCCTTGGGAAAGGTACGAACCCCCTAATCCTCCCAGCTATGGGTTAAATAGTACCACTACTGTTCTTCTAGGAGAATGGCTTTGGCATTAAATAACCTACAAAGGTTGATATGCCATTATACAAAGAAACCAAACCACACCAAACCAATCATCTACTTTCTTAGTTTTTATAAAAGAATCAGTGTCTATTTTTCAACCTTTGCTTTTGGTTTATATCCTCTCTCAGTGGTCCCATAACCTGCTTTTTCTTGTGAGAGTGCTACTCATGTAGCGAGTCTTAGGTAGGATGAGTCTGGTGGAGCCCATCCTTCTCCAAGTCTTCAACAGGTTTTAATCCATCAGAGTTTTCCTTCTCCTAAACCAGTTGCCATATCATGGTTAAAGAGCCAAGTTTGTCCTAGTATGTTCTCAGGTGCAGGGAGAATAGTTGGACCTATACCTTTCCTATGAATATAAATGTTAATGTGAAATCCAAACAGCCTTACTCAGGTTTTGAACTCGAGTTACCATCTCCATTTCCTATCATAATAGCCCTGGACTGATTGCATTTCACATAGCACTAGTACCCTTGGGAAAGGTATGAATCCAATTATTCTCCCTCCAGCTATGGGTAAATAGTAGGGCAGACTAGGTTCTTCAGCCTTGGTGAGGCAACTAGTCTAGGAGATGGAAAACTCTGAATTCAAACCTGTTAAACTCCACTTAAAAAATTGACCTTGTGTCATATCCTGCCCGAGCGGAGGGGTTGGGTAAATAGGATAATAGCCATAACACCATGGGTACCTCAAACAAATGGTAATTTTATTATAAAACTTATATCTTCCTAAATGAAATGATGTCTTCTAATAATATTTTTATATAATGAAGTTAAGTTAAGTTTGTTGTGCAAAAAATTCATTGAGTTTTAAAGGAGGGACATTTATGAAATGTATCAATTTAAAGTTTCTTCTTTTTTGTCCAAATTGTCATTTTAATAAAGCAATAATTCCATGTAATTCTATTGCATCTTTGGCTTGATAAACCATCTATAAACCTAATTAGTAATGTTTTATGAAATGTGAATAATTATTTCAGAACAATAATTTGTTATTTTTCTCTTTTGAAGTTTGGAAATTTAAATTCTGTTCAACTATAGTCCATAACAAAGTAGACATAGGAGTCTATAAATTAAACTATTATAATGTTTACAAAGACTAGAATGTTAGTATTGATGAAACATCCTTTGAGGATGATCCATGGATATGAATAATATTTATGACTAATGTAGAAGCCAGACGCAGCTTAAGCTCTTTGAAGGTTAATATCAGAAAAGCACTGAATTTCAATCCATTCACTAATATCTTGTAAATAACTACAAACATGAAGACTCTAATATTTAGCTGCCTTGACTCAGGTTGAACTAAGTGCAGTTTTCATTTGAAATGTATCAGATACTTAATTTGACTCAACAGAAGACTTAAATTATCGCAATCCATCATCATCACTATTATCATCATATTACTCCTGGTGAGTTTTCTGTTTGTTTGTTTGTTTTTTTGGGTTTTATGGCATATCAACCTTTGTAGGTTATTTAACACCAAATCCATTTTTATACAAATAATCAGTTCTATTTCAAATAATTCAGTTTAACATGTGTACACAGTTTAATTGACAAAACATTTCTTTTTCAAGCTATTCAGTTTAGTCAAATAATTCTAATACAAACTTTGTCCTCATGGTGTAATGGTTAAAGTGATGGACTGCGGAATAGTAGTAAGTGAGTTCATACTCCAGTCGTGCTATTACGTTCACTTTTGGGTAAATACCCTTGGAAAAGGTATGAACCCCCTTATCCTCTCCCAGCTATGGTTTAAATAGTACCACTACTGTTTTTCTAGGAGAATGGCTTTGGCATAAAATAACCTACAAAGATTGATATGCCATTAAACAAAGAAACCAAATCAAACCTAATACAAACAATTCAGTTAAGTATAAGTGTAGGTTTTGTCCACACACAGTTAAGGGTCAAAACAGTTCTATTTCAAGCAATTCAGTTTAGCATAAGTACAGTTTCAATGTCAAAAACAGATCTATTTCAAACAATTCAGTTTAGCTTAAGTACACAGTTTAAATGTCAAAACAGTTCTATCTCAAGCAATTCAGTTCTGCATAAGTACACAGTTTAGTTCTATTTGACCCATAGATAGAACTCTATCAGGCGCTACTGCTCCAGGCCCAGTGGACCTGGGAGCAATGGCAATGAAGGGGTACTCTTCATTCCCTAAAGCTCCAGCATTACTGGAACCTCACCATGAGATTGTTTAGAGTCTTATATCCAGGACACTCGTTGGCGGAGGGTCTTACCCCTCTGCAGAGGTACAGTTAATGTATTCTACATCCCCAGCCAACTGGGCAATTGTGAGTTTTTCACATCAGTGTTAGCTAGTGTTTTTTCACAGGAATTTGAGTGACAGCAGGTCTCCTCAGGTCTCCAGGACTCTTCTCCGTATTCTGGCTAACTTCAACAATGATATAGTTTAGGTGATCACAGCTTGTCTTTTGATTTCCAACTCCTGTAACCTTTTACTAAGCTTTTGGGGATCATAACTAGTGCACCAACAATGACTTATATCACAGTCACCTTCATGTTCCTTAGCTTTTTTAGTTCTCTGGGAAAACCTAAGTATTTGTCTCTTTTTTGATTTTGACTCTGTGGTCAGCCAAGATGCAAAGTCCACTATTTGGCAGATTCTTTTTTTTTTTTGGTAAATTATCACCATCCCTGGTCTTCGATCCAGAATTAGGTGATCTGTTTGTATCTCAAAATTCCAGTGAAATTTGTGCGTCTCATTCTCCAGGACAGATATTGAGTTGTGCATATACCATCTAACTGGATGGTCAAAAATTAAATCTTTGCACAATTCTCAGTGGATCATCTTCCCCACTCAGTCATGTCTAGTCTTGTATTCTTTTCTAGTTTGCTGCATGTGACTAATCATTTCATCTCCATCATCACATAACCTACATTTGCTATTCTGTTACATCTTGTCTATTTTTGCTTTGATATAGTTGGTCCGTATGGGGTTGTTTTGTGCTGCTATTAGAATAGATTCAGTTTCCCTCCTAAAGTTTTCATACCATAGCCATGTCCAAATCTTCTCATGTGAAATTTCACTTGTTTGTTGCTTGAAATATCCATACAGTTCTTTTTCTTCCCATTTTTGTTTTTTAGTTGGAGTTCAGTAGATCTGTTTTATTTCTTGACGCTATAAGTCTTTCTTAGCTCATTTTTATGTATTCTTCAAGTCCTTGTATTGATGTATCAATGCTGTCTTTAATGCTGGTGAGTCATTTCCCTCTACTTTTCTTGACACAGATAATGCATCAATGTCATCTCTCAGATGTAAAGCCTTATGCATCATCATCAGTTTTCTTGTCCTCTGGTTAATTTGTCTGAGTTTATTTTAGGAATGGTCTTGAGTATCTTACAAGAGGGATAGCCCAGTTGTATATTCCTTTGATAAGATTCCTTTATTATTATTGTTATTATTTTACTTCTTCCAAGTTTTTCACACCAGTATTTGCTGGTGGTCTTTCACTGGAGTTTGAGTAACAGCAAATCTCCAGTCTCCAGAACTCCTCTCAATATTCTGGTCAATCTCCAACTATGATAAGTGCTTCATTCATCTTCAAGTTCCTCAACATTTTTAACTTTCTGACAAGATCCAGGTATTCATCTAAATTTTTGGCTCCCTTTATTTTAACTATGCGGTCTGCTGGAGCATTGGTGTCTACTAGTGGATACATTCGTTTCTTGGTGTGAAAAACTCTGAAGGAGTAGAAAAATAATAATAATAATTATGATGATAATTCTCTAAGATTTTGAAACAAAAATAGATTACACGATCAAGACCAGACAACCAAATCTTATAATCAGCAAGAAACAAATGCATCAACTTTTAGAAATACTTACAAGTATTCTCCTTGATTTTAATTGTACTGTGGTTTATTATTTCTATTATCAATATCTTACTCCTTTGAGAGTTTTTCACAACAGTTTTTCACTGGAGTCTGAGTGATAGCAAGTCTCAAGTATTCAGGCCAATCCCAACAGTGTGGTAATTTGGATGGTCTCCACTTGTCTTCTTATTTCCAAGTCCTCCAGTCCTTGTACCAATCCTATGGTGACTGTACAGAGGGCACCAATTACAATTGATATCATTTTTTTCACATGGTCAAATGTCAGTTTCTTGCACAATTCCCAGTGGATCACCTTCCCTATCCAGTTGTTTCTAATCTTATACTCTTTTCACACTAGTTTGCTGCATTCGGTTATTATGTGATTAATCAATTTGTCTCTATCACCACATTATCTACATTTGCTATTTTGTTGTGCCTTAACTATTTTTGGTTTAATCTAGTTGGTCCTTATGGCAATATTTCATACTGTAATTAGAAAAGATTCAGTTTCTCTTTTAAGGTTTTGTTTTCTTAGCCATATCCAAGTCTTCTTGTGTGAAATTTTGCTTGTTTCTCATTTGAAATATCTGTACATTTGTTTTTCTTCCCATCTCTGCTTCCTAGTTATTGTTGTTCTGTTGATAATAGTGTTTTTGTTTTGTTTTAGGTCACTGTCATTAGTTTTTCTTTGTTCTTATTCATGTAATCTTTGAGTCATCATATTGATGAATTGATGCTATCAGCAATGCGGATGATTCCATTTCCCCTTTCTTTTCTCGACGCATATATTCTGGGTTGTAAAGCCTTATGCAGCGACATTAGTTTTCTTGTTCTCTCGTCCATTTATTGAAGTTTTGCCTTTGTCCACTTCAAAAATCGTCCTGAGTATCTTACAAGGGGCACAATTTTCTTTGCCAAATTCCATCCCTATATCCTGACTGTATATTCTTATTGTTTGTATGAGGGTCTCCAATTCTTTTTCATTTTTGGCCAACAGTTTGATGTTGTCCATGTATATTAGGTGGTTGAGCTTTTCTTGTACTTTTTCCACCTGTTTTCCTTCGGTTTTCCAGGGTTGTGTGACTTTGTCAATTGTCTTCTACCTGCTTTGTGGGACCATATTGTATGTATTTCTGTTGTTTATCCATGCCATAACTACATTTTTCATCTTGTTTTGCTCTCCTTGAGAATGATTAGATCAATGTGTTGTAGGTCACTGGTTCCTCTTGTTCCTTTGTATCCTTTCTGTTCTTTGGGAAACAGTCCATGGCTTATTAGTGAAAAGTAAATCCACTCCCTAATTTGTGTTGTTAGAAGTTTGCACAACATCGATATGCCTGTTATGGGTCTATAGTTGTTAGGGGCAGTTCCTTTCTAGGGGTCTGTTTAGATCAGAGTAATGTTTCCTTTGGTTATCCATTCAATATATCTGTTTCTTCTAAGCATCTGTTCATTCAAGAGTTCAGTCGAGACATGGATGGAAATGAATTTTTTAAACCAGAAACTATGTATGCCATCATGGTCTGAGGTTTTCAAATTTGGTACTTTTTTTAGTGTAGTTCTGATTGAATTAAGGTGTAGAGCCTTCTATGAGTCCTTGTAACTCTTTTTACATGTAGTTTATTCATTCAGATTTTCTGAATGAATAAACAATTGTTTCAAAAACAATTTTGGAGCAAAATATTAGATGGGAAAGAATCCCATCTAATATTTTGCTCCAAAATTGTTTTCTTTCATTTTCATCCAGTTGTTGGTATGTCTTCATGCATTCTTCTCCTACTTGCTGGTAGACCTTTTTTTCATTGCTTTGAAATGTCCTGTTTTGTCTGTATTGTTTGACCCTGTCTCAATATCTTTTTAGTCTTCTTTCTTTCACCACTTACCTCTTTTCTTGCTCTGTTGCTCTTCTCTTTTCATCCTAACATATTACCCCATTTTTTCTTTGTTGTTGTAGATTTATTTGTGCTTCCAGTCTAATTTCCCATCCTAATTTTGACTTTTTGTTCCTATTCTTGTGGGAAACATTGATTTTAGCACAGACCACTTTTGCTCCTGCACTGATTAGTTTTTTTTTTTGATTCAGTTATGTTGTTTGTCAAGATATTTGTAAATAATCTGTTTATTTTTTCAGTTTCTACTTTACTGTTCTCCAGTTTTTGTTCCTGAGAGATGATAATGTGGTTTTCTTTTCAAACGTGATTATCTTTGTTTTATTTTCTTGTGTTAGGGTTTGTTCTATAGTGTTTGGGTGTGTGATGTTTTGATGACTACTACTTTGCATTTCAATTTAGTTAGGGGTTTCTTGCTTTTTGGTATTTAGTGTCTCGGTCACTGTATTAGAGTCTTGTTGATATGTTTCTCAAATTATTTGTTAGTATATTTCTAGTACCGGACATTTCTAGTACCGGACATTGGCCTAGCAGTTAGAGTGTTCGCCAATAGCCCGGGAGACCTGGGTTCAATCCCAGGTCGAGTCATACCAAAGACTCAAAAAATGGTACTTGATGCCTCCTTGCTTAACACTCAGCATTATAAGGTACAGATCAAGGGTAAAGTAGAGCAATCCAGGGAAGGAGTAGCGCCCTCCCCTACACCTTGGTGTAGTAGCTATCAAAAAGGGAGCCTTCGGGTTACCCTCGACTATGGTCGCCAACTTTACTATATTTCTAGTATTTCAAGATGAGAAAACCGACATTTCTTTATTATCATATTAGCTTGGTCAACCAGTTTTTGGCTTGTTGCATTAAATCTAATGCATTCTTCCTGAATTTTTATCATTCTTTTTCTATACTTCATTTGTGTAGGGTTGCTTCTAAAATAACAGTAAAGTACAAACTTGTTGTTTTTCCTAGTCTGTTTTCTGTGTTGGTGTCTCTGATTTAAGTGGTTTCTTAGTTCATTTGTGTAACAGAAAAAAGAACAGCCAACACCCTCAGGATGTGGACTAGGTCCTACATGTTGGCTATCAAGGGAGCACCTGCCAATTATAACACCCAAACCTGTTGTCTGGGTCTCACATTGAATTATGTTTTGGCTTTGCATTTTTTAATGGGTAGTATATTGTGGCTATACTAAACCCTGAGGTTGTTTATTTTTCTGCTCATGTATTACATATCTGAACAAGTAAGAGTTTTCTTTTATTAAAAGGAGAACTCTTATGCAGGTCACAAAAAAAAAGGGGTAAAATTTGTTGTGGATTTGTTAAGTTTTAACTTAGTTAAAGTCCAAAGTGGACTCTTTTAATTTCTAATCTGCCTGTTATATTTATTTATACCTGATATTTTGTACTTTAAAACCTGAGCCATTTAGTGACATTTTGATTCTGGCTCTGTTTTTTTTTTAAGAATGTCATATCATTCGTGTCTTCTTCTCACTGATTAGTGGTTTCAATTAAAAGCTTAGTAACTTGACTAGGCAGATTGTTCTATATTTCTCCTATGTTAATTGTTCCACCCATATGCCTCTCCTTCATTGCCACTTTCAAATATTTTAGAATTATAATAAATTTATATAAACTATCTTTCTTTGTTCTGAAACAAAGTAAAAAGATTTAAAGACAAACAATAGTACAGCAAGAGAGTTGTATATGTGTATTTACCTCTTCATTTCTCATTCTTGAAAATTATCTCAGATAATATAGCAGTCCTTTGGCTTTTTCCTTTCATTCTTTACAGCCATTTTTTACATCTTTCGTCTGAAGTGTGGCATTATTATTTTACTCTTTTGAGAGTTTTTCACACCAGCATTAGCAGATGATTTTTCATTGGTGTTTGAGTGATAGTTAGTCACCTCAAGTCTCCAGGACTCTTCTCAGTATTCTGGCCAATCTTAATAATGCTGTATTCTGTATGGTCTCCACTTGTGCTCTTATTTCCAATTCCTTCAGTCCTTTTATCATTCCTTTGGTGACAGTACCGAGCATATCAATTACAATTTGTAACACTGTCACTTTCTTGTTTTATAGTTTTTTTCAGTTCACTAGCAAGGTTTTAGTATTTATCTCTCTTTTTGCTTTCTTCAATTTCACTCTGTGGTCTGCCAGGATGGCAAAGTTCCCTATTTGGCAGGTTTTCTTTTTTTTTTGCTGACTATTACTGGGTTTGGTCCTCTGACCAAGATTAGGTCATCCATTTGTATCTCAAAATCCCAGAGAAGTTTGTGCATTTCATTCTCCTAGATGGATTCCAGCTTTATTATTATTATTATTATTATTATTATTATTAGGGTGTATTGGAAGCATCTTTATTTTCAAAGATTTTTATTCAAAAGCTTATTTCATGTACACAGCTAAAGACCTCAGTATATCAATATTATTATTACAAATATAAAAGCAAATCAAAAGTAATGTATGTTCTTTTAAATGTTAACACAAAAGTTTATTTCAAATACTCATACTCAAGACTATCTACAACTTCAATATATCATCATCATCATCATCATCATCATCATCATCATCCTCATCAATACTAGTCAGCTGTATTTTTTTGCAGAAATTCTATCAATTCTGAAACAAAAAGCATTAATTCAACTTAACCCCTAAAATAAAGACGAGTTGTTGATAATGATTTAAAACACAAACTATAGGAAAATAAGCATTTGAAAATATTCAGAAAGGTTAGGATCTTTGAATAAATCCCTTGTAGGTGATTAAATTGGTTGAAACACATAGTTAATTAGAAAAATCTATAAATTCTGTAAACTACTAATTAGGCAACAATGGAATCCAGTCAGCATTATCTAAATTAATTCAGGTACAATTCCAGTCACCATTGTTTGATGCCATGAAATTTAAGTATATCCAGTAGAATATCTAAAGAAAATTGATTCAAGTGAAACTGTATTGGTTAAAGAAACACATGTTTGATATAGAATTAGTTTGCTACCTGTTGTGAACCAGTAAAAGGTCCGGAAGAAAGACACGAACTCGGGATTATGTGAAACATGTATATTGAATGAAAGTATAAATACAGTTCTGACTGATAAAATGAAATGTAGTTTCTTCGAGGCAGCGGTTGTATTGATACTGCTATATGGATGCACTACATGGACGCTAACTAAACGTCTGGAGAAGAAACTAGACGGCAATTACACAAGAATGTTGAGAGCAATATTGAACAAGTCCTGGTGATAACACCCCACAAGACACCAACTATATGGCCACTTGCCTCCCATCATGAAAACTATACAAGTTAGACAAACCAGACATGCAGGACACTGCTGGAGAAGCAAGGACGAGCTCATAAGTGATGTACTCCTATGGACTCCCACATATGGCCAAGCAAAAGCAGGACGACCAGCTCGAACTTACATACAGCAGCTATGTGAGGACACAGGATGTAACCCTGAAGACCTGCCAGAGGCGATGAATAATAGGGAGAAGTGGCGAGAGAGGGTCAGGGATATCTGTGCTGGCGGTACGACATGATGATAAATACAGTATAGGTAAAAGAGTGTTGAACATCAGTCTGACTGCCAAAGTGTTAGGCTGGGGTTAACTTAACACCAAAAAGAATATCTCCTGGTATTCATAGTAATAGGAAGAGTTCATTATAGTCCGTAAGGTAGGTACTATAACACTACTAAATTTGGTTTCTTTTGCAGTTTTAATTAAC